>NW_022046381.1:5085-37011 GCF_001654015.2 Drosophila navojoa | reverse complement strand
TATATAAATATATATATATATATATATATATAAATCCCTCAACATATCGAACTATAGACATCTATTGATTGATTGAGGTAATCCAAGTCGAAATTCCACAAGAAAACTTAAGAGCTTTGAGTGTAGAGCATTTCAAAGCTTGAGGCAGGCAAAGAGAAGCATGGAAGACGCTGACGACAGCAGAGGCAGAAGGCAGTGAAAGAGAAAGACGGGGAGAGAGGAGGAGTCAAAGAGAGAGAGAGGGAGAGAGAGCAAAACAAAATTGCAACAACTGCGCAAAATTACCAAGTTGAACTAAACTGGAATTTCATTTTAATGACCACTTTCGTACGTGTCCAACATACTAATCATGTCATGTGTGCCACTGTGTGTGTGTGTGTGTGTGTGTGACCTGACCCCGAAATTGGTGTGTGCCAAGTGTGTGTGCGTGTGTGTGTGCGGGTGGCTAACGGGCTAGCGGCATGTATTGCCAGCGGTTCGTGACGGGCTTTTGTTTTGCCAAGACTGTTACGAGGTAAACCCACCCACACACACACACACACACACCCATACGTGGTCCTATGAGCCATTGGTTGTATCTGTGCACATATTGTATGTTACTTTCATATATATATTTGTATATGTATTTATGTATGTATGTATGTCTTTTTATGTATTTGTATATGCTTTGCGACTAACAAAAACCCATTTTGTATTCTTCTCTCTTTCACATCCGTACGTCCCAACCAACAACAACAATAATAACAACAACAACAACAACAACAACAACTACTCTGCTCATCGGACATCGTGGCGTGCATTTTGGAATCGTGCAGATGATTGCCTTGATCCATTGTGCTCCGGCCATGGCACCTGCGTGGCCGGGCAGTGCTACTGCAAGGCCGGCTGGCAGGGCGAGGACTGCGGCACCATTGATCAGCAGGTGTATCAATGCCTGCCCGGCTGCTCAGAGCATGGCACCTACGACCTGGAGACGGGACAATGCGTCTGCGAGCGCCACTGGACGGGACCAGATTGTTCGCAAGGTGAGTGCAGCATATGAGGAGCATCTGGCACTACTACACACACTCACACACACACTCACACACACTCATCTCATACAAATAACCGGAATAACAATTGCACTCTGTGTTTCTCTGTGCATGTGTGCATGTGTGTGTGTGTGTTATTTGTATATTGTTTGCGGGTGTTACGTGTGTGTGCCATTTGTTGTTTTTCCTCTGCTTCTTCATTTTTCTCTCTCTTTTTTTTTTGCGCTTTTGTTTTGTGTTTCGGTTGTTGTTGTGTTCCGGTGTCGTTCCGAACAACAAGCTGCTTACAAATGATTCTTCAGTTCGAGCATTGAATTCAAATGAGACGAGCTGAGAAGTGTTTGAAGCGCCCGCATTTAACATGTGTGTGTGTGTGGGGCGGGGCGGGGCGTTGCAGAAGTTTGGGTAGTTTTATTTTATTTTTTTGCAAACTTTGCCCAGATTTTTACTTAAATTTTCATAGTTTTTATAGAAAGGGGCAAAGTGAAATGGAAATGCGAAAGATAATCGATGGCAAGAGTCGAAATATCTTTGTCGAAAGCTTAAGTATGGAAGCTTATTGTATTAAATGACTTAGGACTGAAATTAATGTAAATTTGATTTAGATTTAAAGCTTAGCTTTCAGCCTGGATCCGAAATCAGTCTTAGCAGAAACAGAAATTGGGTATATCCTTCTAGCTAATACTCGTTCAGAACTTATATGAAGCCTCATATATTGTCTAGGCAATCAGATGAGCTGCTAGACAGCTACTGCTTCAAGCATTTACTATAAAAAATGGTAAATAGTTGGGTATAAACTGCTAACTAATACTCGCTTATAGTTTGAGGGCAGCTTCATGCCTGGAGTAGTTGAGGGAGAAAGCAGATGAGCTTCTAGATAGCTACAGCTTCCAATACTAATTGAGATTTGAATTGGGTATACTCAGCCAAGTAATACTTGATCTGACCTCCGAATTGACTCTAATAATTCTTATGAGCTTCAAAGTAAATCGGAAGAAAAACCAGAAGAAAATGAAGTGAACTAACTAACTAATAGTCCTTCAAAGCTTAGCTTGAATAGATGAGTTTCGAAAGTCTCAAACTTTTTGTAAGACTTGATAGAAATAGGCAGAGCAAAAATGCTCAAATTCATTCAAGGCAAACCAAGGCATAGAATATATTGTATACATGTTGTAGATATTTTTTTGATTTACACTAAACTGAAGCTCTATAAAATATTTCATATATCATACATCATTAAAATAATTGAAGCATGGCCAGGTAGCACTACTTTATGATAAGACACTGATATAGAGGAGAAATTCAAAAGCCTTATCAAAGGCAACTGCATATGATGACTCTCCAGTGTTGTGAAATTCCTAAAAGCCAAAAGATTTGACAGCGAGAGAGTCGCTTCGATCGATCGCTTCGAGTGCCTGGCTGTGCTCCAAGCCTAATTAAATCATAAAAAAGAAATAATAAAACAAAATGAAATGGAGTCTGAAAGCCCCACTGGGAATGCAACTGGGGAATCAGCAGCAGCAGCATGCCCCACCCCCATCCCCGCGCGCCCACACACCTTTGTCATTCATTACGAATCTATGTCATATCATCTAGTACTAAAAGTCCATGAGGAGGCCCACCTTTGAGCTGGCAGCGCAATCAAATGAGCCGTTCGCCTGGCTGTAAACCAAGTTGGACGAGGTGGAACAATGGTGGGAACATCGTGGGGGGGGGGGCTGTATGTGAGCCATAAAAGCAGATGGCAACTAATGCAGTTATTATAGGGGCAGGCGGGGCGGCAGCCAGATGAGGCATGGCGTATGCTTGCACATAATGATGGTTTATCGCATGGACCGAATCCAAATTAGATGATGGCCATAAAGCCGAGCCTTCAATTAGGACCAAAAAAAAAAGTATATATATATGTAAGCCAAGAGGCCAAAAAGTCAGCCAGCAACAACAAATTTACCGATTACCGAAAACAACAGCGGCAGGAGCTGGAGGAGCTGGAGGAGCAAAGTGCCGAATGCCTCGGGTCCATAATCATTCCGAAGGATGGCGGCCCAATAAAACATGCAGCTTACGATGTAACCACTCGCAAACTGAACTTGGACACGGCGACAAAGACCAGAGTGCTCTCAAGTGGGTGTGGCAAGGGTAGCGGAGGCGGCAGACAGTAGGAGCAAGGGGCAAGAGGACTCGGGTCTGTGGGCACGCACGCCTAATTTGCTTAACTTTTTAGCACCGACTGGCGGCAAATACACACAGCCACGCCCCATCAGGTGGATGGGCGGTTGGCTGGTGGCTGACTGGGGCATGGTTGGGGGTCGAGGCGTAATGAAGCAGAGCTTCATAAAAATTCATTATTTATTTAATACGCAGGTTCGCCTGGGCAAATAAAATAAATTTACGCCTGCGACGCAAGCCAAAGAACAAAAGTCAACGTCGCATAGTGGGTTGGGGTTGGGGTTGGGGTTGGCCAGAGTGTGGGGGGCTGAAGCATTGTGGTGGCTGGGCCGGTGGATTCGGTGGGCTCTCAGCCACGTAAATGTTACATTTATAATGTTGTTTTTATGGTTCACTCGCTGGGGCCACATTTTACAGCCATAAGCCACGGCCAGCGAGTGCCAAGTGCGAAATGTAACGAGTGGAAATATCTCGTTGTTATTGTGTGTGTGTGTGTGTGTGTGGGTGGGGAGGGGGTGTGGGCTGGAATCACACTGCGTAGCACTTTAATGAATTTAAATGCACGACTTGAATATGGAATCTGAATTTACTTAACATAATCCTCTCTATATCCATCTCTCTCTCTCTCTCTTTCTCTCTCTATAGCTGTCTGCAGTTTGGACTGTGGCCGCAATGGCGTCTGCGAATCGGGCAAATGCCGCTGTAATACCGGCTGGACGGGCAACCTCTGCGATCAGCTGCCCTGCGATGCCCGCTGCTCGGAGCACGGCCAATGCAAGAATGGCACCTGCGTCTGCTCCCAGGGCTGGAACGGAAGACACTGCACGCTGCGTAAGTACCCAAAAGAAAAAAGGAAAATCAAGCTAAATGCAATTGAGGGGGGGAAAAAAAGCCGGCTGGCAATTAACTATTTATACGAGGTTTTGTGCATTTCCAATGCGAAAGTGTTTTGTCCATGTCTTCAGTGCTCCATTGCGGTCGACCGTTAGACAGTTGACCAACGACGCTGCTTGACCTCAACGACAATTGCAATTGCAGTTGCAGCTGTTGAGCATTCACAGCTGATGCTCAATCGATTAGCGATGCGCCAATCCGAAATGGAAGCAAGTAGGACAGTTGCAGTCGGGTGTTAACGACTGCAGAATACTCATTCGCGGTGCAGAATATTGAAGAATGTTAAGTTTCTACCTGGTATATAGTTCATAGTTGTAGCTCTAGTATTGATATTGTTTCTATTTTTCCCGATTTGCGATATATCTTTGGTATTATTTTGATCTTGAGTTATCAGCGTGTCTATATGCATTCAGAATTTCGTCTCTCTAGAACTTAAAAGTAACATATCTTGGCGCACCACGCTCCTAGTGAACATTAGGGGCAAGGCTTGACTATTTATCATATGATAATATATTCAAAATTGTAAGACATAAGCTTCTAAAGTGAAAAAATGTTGAAAATGATTTACGGACGGACAGTCAGACGGATAGACAGAGCAGCAGACGGACAGTAGTACTGACAGTCGAACGCATCCCGGACGGACAATCTAGCCAGACGTACAGCAAGACAGACATCCAGATGGACGAAAGTGTCAACGGACAATCGGACGGACTGTTGTATTAACAGTCGGACGGACGAATAGACGGACGGACAATTGTATTGGGCAGTCAAATAGACAGTCAGGCAGACAGTCAGACGGACAGTCAGACGGACAGTCAGACGGACAGTCAGACAGACAGTCAGCCGGGCAATCAGACAGACAGTCGTATGACAGCCGGACATACTGTCGTTCTGACAGTCGGACGGACAATCGGTCGAGTAGACGGACGGACTCTTGTACTGGTAGTCAAATGGACAGTCAAATAGACAGTCAGACGGACAGACAGCCAGTCAGACAAAGAGACGAACGGACAGAAAGGCAGACGGACGGACAGACAAACAGCACGACCAACATTCCACAAAGCTAATATACTCATTTCACTTTCATGAATGTGCATAAAAAGCGTAGCAACCGCAGCTGACATTCCACATTTCACATCGAGTTCGCAGCAGCAACAGCAACAGCAACAGCAGCAGCAGCAGCAGCAACTGCAACAGAAGCAGCAGCAACAATTTTGTCGCGTTGTGTCAAGCCAACCAAAAACATTGCGACATTACAGTTGCGCTATCTCCGTGCGACAAGTGCTACTCCCCCCTCTCTCTGTCTCACTCGCTCTCTTTATTGTTGCTGATATTGCCTGCAAGTCAAAGCAGTTGGTTGTTGTTGTTGTTGTTGCTGTTGCTGTTGTTGCTGCTTGCGCTTTTTATCAATATTTTTTGCACTTGCGCCAAAGTATTTTGTACATGTTTACGCCATTTGGCCAAGCGAACGGCAAAAGTGTCCCAGCACAGAGGAGGACACCCAAAACTAGGGGCGTGCCAGCTGCCTTAACGCTCTGCACTTGACAGTTTTGCCCGTCCTGATTTAACCAAGCAGCCGAACAACTTTTCGCCTTTCTCTTCTTCTTCTTGTTTTTTACTTTTGCTTTTCGTTTTTGGGTTTATTTTGGCAACTGTCAATTAAAGTGGCCAAGAGTCCCGCATTGGGTGGCTCAGTGGGTGGCTCAGTGGTTGGCTGACTGGCTCTTGCAGTGCAGCATGATAAGTAGCTATCGATTGACAGTGATTAAAACTTTAAAAACAAACAGTCATGTTACAAAAACATTTGCTGTGTGTAGAAACCAAGCTCTATGTGTGTGTGTGTGTTGGTGTGTGTGTGTGGGCTGGAGCCCCTGGTGACGGCGACGACGCGGTTCAGGCATGCATGTAATGGCATTACACATAGTTCTGCCTCAAAGGGGGCCATGTCTACGTATGTTGCCTGTCTACAGTTATCTCACTCGCACTATTACGCTTATTCTCTCTTTCGCTCTCTCTCTCTGTGTGTGTGTGTGTGTGTGTGTGTGTGTATTACATTTCGTTGACGTGTGCAAAACCAATAAAACTTCCGACGTCATTTCACTCAGGCCCAAGCAAAAGACACTTATCCCAGCCCCAGACACCGCCTCCACCTCCGCCCTCCCCTCCCTCTCTGCCGCCACTTGCAGACCTCCCGGTTTTTCGTCCATATAGAGTAGTGCTTGGAAGCCGCCATGTCGAACGCCATTCCCAATGGGAACTTCCTCTGACAACATACGGCCAAAAACGTTTTGAATCGATTCAAGTGTTGCAGCAGCGCCTCGCAGGGCGGCTGCGGTGTCAACGGGGGGAGAGAGAGCGGCCGGGCTTTTGGGGCTTTTTTTTCCAGTGGAGTGGTAGCTTAGACGTGCGAGTCACGCTTGCACAAGCACAAAGTGCCACCCAATATCCTGGCACACACACACTCACACACACATGCACACACACATGCACACATGCGAGCACGTTAACAAATACATGCATGTATGCTTGTATTTTTAGAAAGTACTTAACGACTTTGCAGTCCGCCTCGCTCTAGCACACACTATCTGTCTTGCTCTAGCACTACACATACGCGACACACACACTCACACATACACACACACACAATGCGGTAAAGTTTATTGAATTTGAGCAGAGATTTGTAACAAATTACACGACTGCAATCCCGAAATCTAGATACATTTTTATGTCTCTCAATCTCGAGGCCCCACAGCAGCCCACTTCTTTCCCCCCCCCCTCCGCCAGCAGTAGGTGACATCTAATGTGGGCAAAGTTTCCCAAAATAGTCGTCGACATTTTATGCCGCACTTACGTTAAGTTATGTCGCATTTTCTCGTTTTTTTCTTTATTTTCTCAGATTTTTTTTTTATTAAAAGTCGGCGCCGAGATTTTACTATCTGCCATGGAAAATGGTAAAAAATTTCACATATATATTTTGCACAGATATATGCCATGCGATTAGAACTATAAAACTATGGCTATAAAAAGCGGCATGGTTTTATTAGCTGATGAGAAGAGTTGAGATTGCGGTAGCTGCTCTAGAGACAGCAGCTAAATTCTAGTTAGTTTCAGAACCAAACTTGTTAGTTAACTAGGCATAATCACGCCGAGTTTCAAGTTGAGCACATGCCCAACATCTGAGTTACCTGAGTCTGTTTACGTTTACCGAGGGTGAAATTCCCAAAACTATATCAAACTACGCTCAGCTATCGTAATAACTGACGTATGCAAAATTACAGCCCATGAGCTGCTAGAACAGTCGAGTTACTTGGGGCTAGACAAGCTTGCATATCTGAAAATTCGAGAGGTTCCTCAGATTCCGCGACGTTTGCCAAGCTACAACCAAACAGCTGCCAGAACAGTCGAGTTACTTGAGGTAAGCCGAGCTTGGCTAGCTGCAAATCCCATAAGTTCCTTCGATTCCACGCATTTATTGACAGCCATCGAGCTGCTCGTGGCTAATCTAAGTTTTCGTAATGGCATTGCAGTGGATTTTCGTGTTTCGTGCTGGCTGAAACTATGCAACTTTTTGACAGATTTCTGCATGTGGTAAACTTAGCATAATGCCAATGCACACGTACACAAACACACACAGAGAGAGAGAGAGACACACACACGTGCACATGCTTGGCTGGGAGAGGTCTCATGTAAATTGTTTGTGCAAAGGCAGCAGCGTCAGCAGACATCGTTCAAATATTGGCAGCAACACTTGACGTTATTGCCAATATGTGTAGTGTACAAACACACACACATACTCATGCAAACGCGCGCAGGCATTGGTGTATGTGTGTGCGAGTCGTAAACAGGAAGGCAGTTACGACAAGGAAGTCATTTTATGCGCCGCAAACTTTTTAACATACCGGAAGTTGAGTTAGCGTCGAGGTTACCCATTTTGCAAATGACACATGTCAAGTGACATTAACTTTGCGTCAAATGCTCAAATGCTGCCATGTCATTGTTGTTGTTGTTGTTGCTGTTGCTGTTGTTGCTGTCGTGGAACAAACAAATAAACCCCAAACCTCCAGCTCGCAACTCGCAAACCCCAAGCCCCAAGACCTATCCACAATCCAAGCCCCAGGCCCAGCCAAACGAAGGCCCATCAACGGTGGCATCTATCGTTACGTTTCGTTTGCTTTTTATGTTTACTGTTTTGTAGATTTCTCCACATTTCGTTTATGATGTTGTGTATGTGCGTGCGAAGGGCACTTTTGCCCTGGTCCTGGCCCCTCACTTCAGTCCCCATCCCTCTGCTCTGTCCCAGCTCAGGTCTCAGCCCCGAAAATCTCAAGCGCCAAGCCCGAACGATATCCTTCACCCGCTCTCCACTCACGACGCACTTGAGCGCGCCTGGAAGAGTCGTCAAACATTAACATTATTTTTATATTAATGCTCTTCACTCGCGGCACGTATGAAATAAAAAATAATCAACAACAAAATGTCAAGCACTCGCTGCAGCTCACAAACTACTCGCGCTGTTACTTTAAGCTCATCATTAAATTTTAATCGCCTCGATTCGCTGGAATTCACAAACGATTTCAGCATTTCGATTGCTTCACTTTTGCTGTTTGCTCGCTGGATTGCGGATCTTCTCGGTAATCGTTGACATTTGTCAGTCGTTCGCATTGACTGATGGAATGGGACGGGCCTCTACAAGTCTGCTAAATCGAATTCTTTTGTATTCGTTAATAGGCTTTCTCTCTCTGTCTCTCTATCCCTCTCTGTCACTACTAGAGAAGGATCTCTTCCCTCTGTGGCTGACTTGTTGTTAGGCTGCTTCTTTTCAAAGTCCTTGGATGTGAGGCTTGTTTCTCTGTTTCTCTTTCACCTCTATAGAGAGAATGTTTACTTGCATTCCATCTCTTTCTCTTTATCTCCCTCTCTCTCTACAATATTTTATATGCAGATCTTTTCTTAATTCTCTAACCTCTCTTCACCGAAGAGAGATCTTCACTAATTCTGCCTTAAATCTCGCCGTCTATCTCCTCTCTCTGATATACTTACTCTTGATCCGTCCTTCATCTCTTTCTCTTCTCTTCCTGTCTATTTTTCTTCCTCCCACTGCAAATCCCAAACCACATTCTTCATCTTCTCTCTGCTCCCTGTTATTCGATTTACAATTTGCATATCAAACATCTACGCACTCATTCACTCACTCTGTCCTTCTCTCTTCTTTCCATAGCTGGTTGCGAGAACGGCTGCTCACGGCACGGTCAGTGCACTCTGGAGAATGGCGAATATCGTTGCGATTGTATTGAAGGCTGGGCGGGCAGCGACTGCTCCATAGCATTGGAGATGAACTGCAAGGACAACATTGATAACGATGGCGGTAAGTGGACTCAAGCGAAATGAAATCTCTCTTTGGCAGAGCTGCGAAACGAACGTGTACGACTAACTCTCTTCATGCGCAGATGGTATGACCGATTGTTCAGATAGCGAATGCTGCTCGCATCCAGCCTGCTCCGAGCACATTATGTGTCTCTCCTCCAACGATCCAGTCGAAGTGCTGCTGCGCAAGCAGCCTCCCTCGGTGACCGCGTCGTTCTATCAGCGCGTCAAGTTTCTGATCGAGGAGAATTCGGTTCAGTCGTACGCCCACATGGACGAGTACAGCGAGAAGTAAGTACAATGCCAAAATTCATGTATTAGCTATTATATCCGGGGCCCATTTATATCCATATATGCTGTATTAATTCCTAGTGCGCAGTTTAGATCAACAATATAACGAATGGATGAGGCTTATAAATATATTGAGCAATTGTTTAATCAATTTTAATTTACATATTATCGACTTATCGATTTATCGAGTTTGTGATTTACCGATTACTTTCAGTTAAGATTCAAGAGTTTTGGTTTAGTTTTAGTTTTGATATTATCGATTCCACGACATTGGAATAGGAAGATTAAAATGATGATCATGATGATGATGATGATGATAAAGTCGGTCATATGTTAAGCGTATATAATACTATATGCTCTATGCTTGTATACATAAATGTACTCGTAAATCATTTTATATATATCAACATCTATATATCTATATATATATAAAGACCTGCATATCTCTAACATATATAATAATAACTGTACATTCATGTATGCACCACAGAGACGAGTCTCAGATCGTCAGATCTGTTGCCGATTTTCATTTAGCCATTATATATCGCTGCCTAATCTTACGTTTTGTGGTACTGCATCAACGAAGAGAAAAAGCTCAAATTTTCTATAATATTTTATGATTGCTTTTTGCGTTTTATTCACTTTTCCTTTCAAAAATAAAAAAAAAAAAATATTATATTTACATTGTGTATATACATATATGTGTGTATACATATCGGTTGATATGTATACATGCATATATATCTATATATAATCATTATATAACTCTAGATATATATTTGAGTTTTCTTTATGCTTTCACAAAAGTTATTTAATCCTCTACAAAAGAAAATTGTTATTGAAACTTGTTTACATATGTTTTCAAACTTTCAACTAAACACATTCAAAAGTAGTCTCAACAAATCTAAAAAAAAAAAAAAAATTGAAAAAAAATACCAAAAAAAAATGAAAAAAAAAATCAAAATACCCGCAATCACATTCCCACAATCCCTTACGCCTCTCTCCCCTCAATGAGTCTATCATTTATGCGTTGGACGTGCTACAAGCTGACCTGAAAAAAATGAAGAAGAAATATATTTGAAAAATTTCCAAATAGAAAACAGAAAGAAACAAAGTGTTGAATTAACGTTTACGTTTTTTCGTCTCATTCTACTTGTGCTTGAGTTCTATTTTTTTCACTTTATCAGTTCCTTAAGTTTCTCTGGTCTTACAAAAATACTAAAAATACCGATTTGGAAAAGAAAAATACTAAATGTCGCCTAGAGCGACCAAATTATCTCCTAGTTTGAGCTTTTTCTTTTCTTGCCTGCCTCAAAAGTAGAAGGAACTTAAAAAAAAGCAAAGCTTCAAAAGAGCAAAAGGACAAAAAAATTTCTGTAATTTTTAAATTTAGTATTTCTTTAAACAGCTTATAAGTTTACAATTTGTTTTACTTTCTCCTTGATTTTACGAAACTACGTTTGTCTATTATAATATGAATAGTCCATCCAAAAAAAAAAAAAACAAAAAAAATATGAAAACTGTTTTTCAAGAAATCCAAAGCGAAAATAATGATAGCACTTCATTGAGTATGTGTGTTGTCTAGTGTTCTACCTCCTTGTGTTTGTCTAACCCCAAAAAAAAAAAACTATATATGATGACAATGAAATACTAAAAATACAAACGTTCGTGATAAACAGTGCAAGAATAATGATAATAAAAAATATAATGAGTACAATGATATCTTGCCATATATATATACTACATAAGAATACATATCTATGTACATACATATAGGTATTTGGTTTCCCAGGATATATTTAGGTGTTTTAACCAATATAGAGAGAGAGCTGAAATAAACTTGGTCATAAAATATTACTTATATATATAGTTTATATGTATATACTATATATATACACTGTATATTTACCAGTTTACATTGAGTTCTTTCTTTGGATCTCATTTGCACTTGGTTCGCCAGAGGTTTCGCCTCATCATGAACTAGTAGTTCTTTTGTTTCGTTCGTTTATTAAGAGTTGAGCGAACTTCTGCTCGCCCAGATGTGAGTGAGAATTTATGTTTGATTTGCTTGGGTTCGGTTCGTATCGTATTTCTTTGCTCTTTGTTTCCAATACAGTTTGATTTGGTTTTTGGTTTTGTTGATATTTCTGGAACTATATTCGATAAGTGTATGCGAAATGCGAGAACCAAACAATTAACCACGGTCAAATAGTCGAAAGTGTACTTTTTTGTTGTTGTTTTTTCGTTTTTACGATATTGTGATTGTGAGTCAAAAGACAACAGAAGAAGAAAACTAACGAAAAATTGACAATCAGATGGAAATTTATTATATATGTATATTCATATATATATATATAAACTAAATCCATTTTGACTGTGTGTGTATCGATTATTTTTCGATTTTTCATTTTCGATTAAGAAGTATCTCTCATTTCTCGTAACTGTGTGTGTCTAAAGCGAATTGATTTTGTTGGTTTTCTTGAGAGTATTCCTTATGATTTGTAAGTAATATTAACATACGATATCCTAAGTTCAACATTTAACCAACTAACCATATACTACTAAAAATGAATATCGAAACGTATATCGCTGCAATCAAACAATCGAAACCCCCCGACCCCCACAAAAAGAAGTCCAAAGATGCCCAAACGCTATCTGAAGTCTAGAAAAAAACCAGATGTTAAATACCAAAAAAATTAAGTGTGTTTCGTCAAATGTGTTTTTTGCTTTTATTTTTAACGTGTAACGTTTAATGTATTTTTCATTTCAATTAAACAATTGCTTTAGTTTCAAGCTAAGCTAAAGTCATCTAGGTATGCCTCATACACATATATCGCCAAGCGATACCAAAAAAAAAAGAGTATATATTAAAAAAAAAAACAAAAAGAAAAATATCTCAACTATGATTCAATTCGTTAACGAAAAGCATTCTTGTCTTTTAATTTCTTTTTTATTGTCCTGTCAATTAATTGTGTACTGTCCTACTCTGTTGCTGTGGCTCGATACCTTCATGTTGTGTGCTAAAACAAAACAAAAAAATCCAAATCAATCAAATTTCAACACAAAAAACTTGTTGCATTTGCCTTGCAATCAACCTAACTAAAAAACAAAAAATTAATTGAAAAAAAAAAATACTACGTTTCAACCTCGTGAACTTGTAGTCTCTTCTGGAGCTCGTTCACACCTTGGTAAGTCGAAAAAAAAATACAAAAAAAAAAAAAACAAAAAATTTTAAACTTGCAAGGACATACAGGCGTAAGAAAATACCAAAAATTAAAAAATACTTTTTGTCATTTCATTTGGCCTGAGCCTCGTAGACGCCAACAATTTTTGGTTTGATTTTCCATTTTCAGTTCAGTACATTCAAAGTCATCTAACTGCATCGAGTTTTTCAGTTTTCTTACTCCACATAAGCATCATGCATCTCAAAAACTTTCCAATATACAAAAGTTTCTTTCATAACATATTCAATCTAATTTTTTTCGACTCTTTTTTTTCGTATCCAATAAAAAGATCTCGCTCAATATTCATTATTATATACTTCATTATTAATAGAAAAGAAAACAAACATTTTTTTTACTTTCGTTAAAAGTTACAGCAGAAAATATACTGCAAATTATAGGAAATTCTTTGAAATACTATTACAGTATTTTCCTATATTATCACATTGAATTTCTGTAGTATTTTCTGCTGTAGCTTATAACTCGAGACGCTCCGTTCCACATCCAACTGTTCTCAGTCCAATGCATACACATACCTGAAATTTGTTGTTCGTTAATACTCTCTCATTTCTCACTTGATTATTATCAATTAAACCGTTCAAAGTGCCCCAAAAGTTTACAATTCATCGATGTAAATAAATAAAATCCCAAGCTCCAAATTAAATATGCCAGCGAAATGTAATTAAAGCCAAAATACAGGGAAAACATATCAGAAATACTATATGTATATTTTTTAATACATATACATATATATACATTTTTTTTATTGCTCTCACGCATTTTTCCCTTGTCAAAGGAATTCCATTAAAAGGCATATTTTCATATATATTTTTTATTTATATTTATACAGGGCCATAAACAAAAAGTAAAAAAAATTAAAAAAAAAAAAAAAAACGCAACTGCAAGAGAAAATTTATATTATGGATATAATCCAACTATATATTTGTATTTGTATTTGTATTTGTATTGTATTTGTATTTGTATTTGTATTTGTATTCGAATTTGTATTTGTATGTGTTATGTGTACGTGTCTATGTGTATTTAGTTGGTTATTCACTTTTGTTACGCCCACCGCCCCCCAGCCCAGCCCAGACCCCCGCGCCCTCTTTCACAACACCCTCTCTCTCTCTCTCTCTCTTTCGCTCGCTCGCTCATTTTACGATTAACAACTATTAACACGCATACTAACAGCCACAAACAACAAAACAAGAACAACAACAACAACAGCTACAACAGATTCCACAGATACCTCACAAGAAATGTCATTCGATTATTGTTTCGATTATTTTGTTATCGATTTTTTTGGCATGAGCATACATACGATCGTGTATTTGTTGAATTTATGTTTTACGAATCAGTCACTCGCTCGCAACACCAAAATACTCTCCAACTTTCTTTCCATCTCTCTCAAGCTCTGTCTCTCTCTACCACTCTCACTATCTCTCTCTCTCTCTCTCTCTCTCTCTCTCTTTCTCGTGTCACTCGTTACCACAACAACAAAAAAGTTCACCATTAAACTAAGCAAATTTCTTTGTCATTCCACCAAATCCAATTGTTTTACCAGTTTGGTTCTTCATTTGGTTTTCGACTCATCAAATTTCTCATTTCGTTTCGTTTTTTGTTTGTCTCAACTCTTGCGCTAATCCATCCAGTCCGAATCACTTCAACCACTCTATATACCACGCTCTATATTGATCTTCTTCTTTTCTTCTTCTCTCATTTATGTGTTTTTTTCGGTTTTGATCAAAGCTTTTTACTCGAATATTTTCAAAAAAAATATATTTATATATATAAAAAAAAAAAAACTCATCTAATATATATATAATGTATTTTGTTCCTACTATATTTAGAGAGAGTAACGAAACATGTTTTGTTTGTCGCTTTTAAAAATATTATCATTTTTCACATCAAATATAATGAAAGTATTATATCAAACTGAAATTAGTTAGCAAGTCGCGACTTGCAACAACAACAATTACAACTACAACAATAATTACAACAAATAAATAGGTCTTCAGTATCAAAAGCAGCTACTTGAATATATATATAGCTTTATCTCTACATGTAACTGAACTGAAGAACAAAACCAAAAATCAATTATAATATAAAGCAAATGAAATTTAAAAGAAATACTATATATATCCTTATATGTTCCCAAAAAAAGAAAAAAAAAATCAAATGAAATAAAATATATCAAAACAAAACAAAAAAAAACCCCAAAATCTCCTTCCCAACGTTATCCCAAGTGTCCTATTTGTCTGCGTCTAAGCCATTTGTTTATATGTTTTCCAAATACAGCAAACAAAACATCACACACAAACACCTACACACACACACACACACATACACTCACACTCACACACATTCACCTATCCATATACAGATAACGCTCAATTAAAGCACATCCCAAAAGGATGTTTAACAAAAAAAACAAGAAGAAAAAATACAAAAAATAATGAAAAAGAAAAAACTAGATCAAGAACATTTTTTTTACAACAATTCAGAATGCAATTTTTGTCCACGAACTATATTTTATTTCTTTCCTTTTCTCTCTCTTCTGTTCACTCAAATTTCTCTAATTAAATATATAAAAACATTTTTTATTTAATATGTTTTTATGCATTTCGGTTTAATTACGTATAAAAATGTGATATTTTCCACGGCTTTAAGGTAATTGATTGTCTGAAATGGGTTCGAAAATAGGTCAAAAAAAAGGCTTTCTGCTCGATTATAAATTACTCACTAATTGAGTTAAGTAATTAGCTAATTAGCTAAAAGAAAGAAACAACAAGAGAAGGCAAAATTTAATTAGATAACTACTCTTGCCACGGTTCGGCACAGCCGAAGTCTGAAATATCCCAGCAGTTGCATATGATGTTTACTAAGTTTGCTAATCGTAAGTGGAAATGATACGATAAATGTGTATAGGGATAGGTTATACATATATGGAGTGAATATAGTGAATACATAAGTACAACTAAACGTTGCACTAGTAATCCCAATCTATGACTAATCTCTATTCTAGTTCATGATTTCAATTTGTTTAGATTCTTTTCTTTCACTTAGTAATTTATGTACGGGTAATCTCAATGGAATCTTATTCTAGTTTACTTCGTAAACGTGTCCATATTTCTAATTGGATTTGAGTAATATCATCAGAAAATTCTCAGAAAGAGCTCTATACTAGATATCGAATTATTGAGTCTGAGATTTCAGAGAAGCATCTTCACCATCAGTTAGATCTTCAGATGAATTTTACCAATAAATAAAAGAAAATCAACAATATTTTGATAGGATATATATCTAGAGAAGCAACTATTAATATATCATATCCATCAATCTGAATTATATTGTAACACTCACTATTAATAGAAATCCAAATAAAATATGCCTCTGCTCGGATTACTGTTACTATTTAAGCATACTAAGCCTCGACTAATATGCATACTATATTAGTTTTTAGCATAAGCTCTGATGCCATATTTATTTATTACAGCACAAGCTAATGTGACCCCTGTGTGGGGGAGGTGCTTGAAGTCCCTTTGTAGTGCTTATATCTCTTTATATACATACATACATATATACTTATCTATCTTTAGCGCTCAAGTTGGGCTTGGGGTTGGGTTTGGGGTTGGGGTTGGGCTTGGGCCGCTGTCTTCTGACAGCATATAACCATAATCGCTGGCGACTCCTGCTAACTACTGGCTGTCAGCTCCTGCTCCAGCATCAGCGACCCTGCATAACTCGACCGAACAGCAGCAGACACCGCAACGCAATTATAAGGTAGTCCGAGGAGTATTTGGAGTGTCAGACGTGGTGAATGCCATGGAAACTGGGTGACATTGTTATTGCGATTGTTGTTGTTGTTGTTGCTGTTGCTGTTGCTGTTGCTCCGATGATAAAAGGAAAGCCAAGCAAATGCGATACGGGCTGCTCTGTCTTGGCTAGAGCTGTGACTGGGCCAACAGGCAGCAGCGAGGGAATGGAGCTGGTGCTGTTGCTGGTGCTGGGATTGGGATTGGGGCCGGGCTGGATGCCCCACGAGTGTCGCCTTGTCAACGTCTTTGGTGCGCGGGTTTTTGGCTTTTGTCTGCCTTTTTACCTCGTTGCCTTTATGCTGCTCAAGTGCCAGCGCTTTTGCTCAAATACAAAAAAATAGAGAGAGAGAGAGAGAGAAACAAAACGAGGAGGGGGCTCGCAGCTGGGTGGGGCTGAGTATCAGCGAACAATGGCCATGGCGGCACATTGAAAAGTTTTTGCTACTTGCAACGGGGCAAATGCAAAAATTGTTAACAATAGAAAATAATACAACGAAGCAGCAGGCAAAGCAGCAGACGCGCAAAAAAAAAACAAAGTGAGCACAGGCAGAGGCGGAGTGCCATACAACAATAACAACAACAAGGAGAGCATCAACAGCAACAACAACAAATAAAGCTGACTAAAAATTAAACAATAAACAATGGCGGGGCGACTATAGATTACTTCCTGTTTTGGCTTCCATTTTGGGTTGACTTCAACTTCTGCTTCTTCCTGACAACGAATGGGGCAGCACACAGAGGCAGAGTGAGAGAAGGAGAGAGAGAGAGAGAGAGAGAGAGAGAGGGAGGGGGATAGGAAGTGGGTGACTGTCATGAATGTGGCGTCTGCCTTGGCCCTTTGTTGGATTTGCTGTTGAAAGTTGCTGAAGAAAGCCATAAGGAAGCGCCGGCAGCAGCAACTCTCCAGTGCTGGCAAACGGCGCCCCATTTCCTTGCGACTACTACAGCACCGTCTCTCTCACTCTACAGACACACACACACACAGAGAGACAGATTCCCTGTGGCACCCGTTTTGCATTAGGTGTGGTTAGTTTACCCGCTAAGTGGTTTTTGCCAACCAGCTAATGTAAGTCTTTCTCTGATTCTCATATTTGTCTACTGTTGCACGCCCTCTCTCCGCCCTCCTCTCGTTTCGCTCTCGCTCTCGCTCTTGCAATCTCGCGGGCCGTGTCCTTGGCAGTCGGGATTTGCAGCACTAAGCTTGTCCCCTGTCCCCTGTCCCCTGTCGCCTGTCCTTTGTCTTAGACTTAAACTGATTAACCGGCGTCCGTCTCATCATCAGCAAGTGGCCAGACCCTGAGGCCAAAATGATGACAGTTGCTGCGGCTGAGCGCAAAGAAAGCCAACGAGAAAATGCAGTCAACAGCAGACTTCTGACAACGGTTTTTCGTGCTCTGAATAAGCTTCAACTTCACAGATAAACTCTTGAGAGCTTAAGAACTGCTTGAAATTCGCTAAAAACCTTGAATAGCAAGATGAGAGCCATTGAATACTGTGTATATGTGTATGTAGATGTACAGATATATTTATACATACAGTTGTGGCAGCAGGAATGACAGAAGAGTGAGAGAGTATTTGAAAAATATGTAATTGGTCGTAAGACAAGGTAGAATAGGAGCGAGTTAGTGGATTGATAATATATGAATGATACGAGTGAGATCAACGGGAATGGAAAGAGGCACAATGATGAGGGAAGATTTGAGTTAGTCTTTGACAGTATTTCTCTGTCTCTCTTTCATTTGTTCTGCACTATATATATATATAAAAAGGAAGAGAAGAAGGAAAAGAATTGTAGAAAGAGGGAAGAAACACTTTCTTCTCATATTCTCTGTATCTTTTATTTCGCTCTGCTGCTCTTTCTCCTTCCGATTCTAGCCTGCTCATGCTATCTCTCTTTCTCTTTCTAGCTTACATTAGCCTAATCTCTCACTATCTATATTTCTTGTTCTCTCTAGCTCTCTTCTGCTCTCTCGCTCTTTCCACACCGATTCTTTTTTCTCATACCTTCGATGTCCTTATATTATTCGTACTCTTCTTTGCCTTCTCCCTTTCTCTCTTGCTTTCTTTCTTACAGTCTCTTGGTCTCTCAATTTCTTTGTCACTCCACCTTTATCTCTCTCTCTCTCTCGTAGTCTTTATCGTTCCCATTCTTGCTCACTTTATACCCAAGTGTTCCTCTAGAGCATACATTTTTACTCGCTCGCACCTTCCCTTATATCTCTCTCTTCCTCATTCTCTCTCTCATTCCTTCCCCCCATTTCGATCCGTTTCAATCCTATCATCTCCTTTCGTACAGCGCCAACTCTTTGGTTGATTACCACTACGTTCCCTTACGAGCTTAGTTCATTCAAATTAACGTAGTCCTTCAATACACTTTGGTCTCCCTCGCTCTCTCTCTCTCTCTCTCTCTCTCTCCTCATGCATATGTATGCATCCATATATACATACATATATAGATGTATTCGGTTGCACGTATTGCAAATAAATTAAAAACTTGCCATTCCGAATGTTTTCATAGTCGTTGTCGCGTTTCCATTGTTGTTATCAATGTGGCCACATTCCCTGCAAATTTCCTCTCTGCTACACCTTCTCCCGCTCTCTCTCTCTCTCTCTCTCTCACTTGCTCTCCCTCTGTCTCTGTCGCTCGTCTTGCTCTTTGCTGTTGTTAATGTCAGGAATCGCCGTTGCCAGTGTGAAGAAAAAAGCACAAAAATTACAGCGTACAAGTTGCACATAAACCAAAATTAATACCCGTATAACTTACACACACACACACACACACACAACCACATATACACAGACAGAGACAGTCTGCAGACAGTTGCCTGTAAAAACTCAAAAGTTGAGGTTAGGGCGAGCGAGCGAGCTCCGGGCCTTAAATAGCCAGCCGCCGGCTAGGCCAGGGGCACAGCGGGACACATTGGCGCCCAATAGAAATGGTAAAAATGAAAGAGACTGAGGAAGAGCGAAAGAGACAGAGAGAGCGGCAAAAAATAGCGATAAACTGAATGAGAAACTAACCAGCTGCAAAAGCCGACTTATAGATACCCTAGCTGAAGCTTGATCCCATGCGAAAGTTAAGATCTCACATTAAGTCTGTGATAGTTGCCTGCAGGCCTAAGAAAATGGGCATATAATGCAGTATATAGAATATATAGAGACCTTATATATCATATATAGATCTCTGTCTGCAGTTGAGTTCAAACAGAACTGCGATCAGCTGGATCTGTAGCGAAGGCCTTGCAAAAGAAAAGGGGAAATAGTACACAAATTAACTAAATACATACATATGTATATCAGTGGCAGGCCAGCACGCCCTTCTATGCAATTCTCAGTCAGTGTGGCCTCGCGCCTAGAGTATCCCAAAGAAATGGAAGGCAAAGCCAAAGTGAAATTCGCGGAATTTTGTGTGTTGCAGTCGCAGCAGTAAAAAGGCGAAAAAAAAAGAAGCAGAGCCGAAAAGCAGTCAGCGAAAAAATGTCGACGGGCCAAAAAGGAAATACATTGGCCAGGCATGGGGCAGGAGGCGCGGGGCGTGCTGCAGCGTGGAGGAGTAGAGTGCAGCAGGAAAAGGGTTACGGCTAAAGGAGCTAAAGCAGCCAGGGAGCGGCGCTGCCAGCAGGCGAGAACTATACCCAGTTGCTGTTTGGCTACAGTGTGTGCATGTGTGTATTGTGTCTCTGTGTGTGTGTGCACTCAATATAATTTAATATTTTTCGATAGCAACAGCAGCTGAAAGTAATTACTTTCATGTGAGCTTAGATATATTTATGTGTGCAAGGCTTATGACCAAAATGTAAAAGCCCTATAGAAAATACACACACACACACACACACACACACATAGACATAGCAAGCCACGTAACAGGCGCTAATTCGACATCAGCAAAAATTTTAAATGCCATTCTTTTTGCAGTTGTTGCTTTGGCTCAAGGTGGGGCTAGTTGGGTTAACTATGGGAATGGATCGCTCCATGTGGCCAGAACAATACGTTTTAGTTGGCATTTTAACGGCGCTCTTGCTGGTGTTGTTGTTGCTGTTTTTGTATATTTTGTATTCCTTTGGCGGTTGCGCGTCGCATTTAAGTGAAGTGCAAACTGCGCAAAAACCCGACAAAATAATAGCAAAAAAAAAAAAGCTAGAAAAGTTAGAATAAAAGAAAATAGACGAAAATGCAGGCCATTGTCAGGCTATTGTAGAGTAACTGTTTGGCATTGTGGATGACGGAGCGTGGCAGGTTGGGGAAATGGAGTGTGTAAGGACTTCATGCTGGCATTAAATATATATAGACTGTTGTGAGCCATTGTTTCGCCCTGCAGCTGTGCTGCGGTCACAGCTGATGGGAATCAGTTCAGCTAGCGTAAAACTAAGCTCAGATTGCCAATGTCATAACATATTGCAAGGGAGAGAGAGACGGAGAGAGAGAGAGAGAGAGAGGGAAAGAGAGGGAGAGAGCTGTGAATTGGCAATGAAATGGAAAAGCTTTTAGCAGAATTCACGATCAGATCTGGAAAAAATGTTTGGAGCTCAAATCTCTCTAAAAAAAGATTGACTGGTCTTAGAACTGAAATGCAAGAGCTTTAGCAAAAGCCAAGGAGAGTAGAGAGCTTTCCCTGCGAATGCATGTATCAGTTTGT
Source organism: Drosophila navojoa (assembly GCF_001654015.2). Next base: position 15,587 of record NW_022046381.1, on the reverse strand, counting down.
ATCATGTGTATATCAGTTTAGGCTTCGAATAGAAATCAAATATATGAACTCACTGTTAGCAAGTGATACGAGAATAAAGTGCAGTTTTCGGTGTGAAATGCGAATCTAAACTATTAAAGCTCTATTTTTTGCAGATATCCCAACTGTTAAAACCCTATTCAGATCAGATCTAAATTTATTTTACAAGGGTATACAAGTTTTTCTCTCAGACTTTTAACTCGTCAAGCTCATATGAGCTTTCTAGACTCAGTTTCTGGGGGTCAGGATTAGACTTTGAAGAAAAAGTTGATAGGAAAAGTTCTGGTTTGCCAATGAGGTCTCCTCTCCATAAGCTTGTTTTCGAGCTCACAGTCCTGCTTTAGTTAAGCTTTTGATTAAGGTCAAAACCGCTTGCTCAAGTAATATCGAAGGACTCTCTCAGTTGTCGCTCTCTTGCTTCAGAACGACTTTCTGCGCCTAATTCTACAATATTTTTTATCTATTTCTACTATAGAAAATGCTAAACTAGAGCAAAGAGTTAGAGCTACAGATAGATGAAAAGGGAGTAAATGAGAGTTACAGCTTTTCTCTCCTCTCTCATCTCTCTCTCTCTTTCTCTCCTGCATTATTTGACTTATTGCTACAGTTCCTTTGCATAGCCTTCACACATGCCCAAGCCCTTCTTCTCTAGCTTTCTCTAGCTGTTTTCTCTCGCTCAAGCTTATTTCCATTCCAGCGGTTTTCTGATTTCATCTGGCATTGATCATTGAAAATCCTGTCGCATTGCTTATCTCCTGCGCCCGCATCCCCACAGTCGCACAGCCTCGCATCCAGCACTTGCAGTAAGCTGCAGCTTGTGAGCTTTGCATTTCACACTTCTCGCTCGTCTCGCTGCTTTCCAATCGAAACGCTTTATAACATGTGTAATCTTCTTATTGGCAAACAAAATGGCATCTTTGTTGGCAATTGTGAAGCTGTCGCAACATCTCCGCTCGCATCCGAAATTTGTTTTGTGTGCATCAAATTGGACAGCATGAAATTGTGGCTGGGCCAGGTAGCTGCTGCTGCTTGCCTCCTAATCTGTGCGCCGGCACTGGCACTGGCACTGGCTGGACGGGATTTTAAGCATAATATAGGGTCTGCCAGTCCAAAACCCGCCCGGCTAGCCCCAACCCGCTGCTTACTTAGTGCTTGGCTAAAGTGACGACACATGGTGTGGCATTTACATATCTCGTCTCGTATCTTGGACTTATGCCAGTCTCCTCCAATCTAAATGTTTTACTCCCCAGTCCCATCGTTAGGATGTAGAGCCTCCTCCAGACCCCTTGCCCTCCACCGACTCGCTTTCTGTCTGTGTGCAGCTTTTATGCAAATTTACAAAGTGCAAATTACACGCTACTAAAGCTTTTTCTCTGCTCTCCTATCGGACGATAGGTGTGTGTGTGTGTGTGTGTGTGAATGCATCGCTGTGTATGTGTGTGTGTGAGTGTTGGTAAATGGCAAACTTAAAAATTCTATTTAAACTTTTCTATAGGAAGTACATGAAGCACCAGCTACAGCTTCAGCTTCAGCTCCAGCTTTAGCTTTAGCTTTAGCTTTAGCCATAGCCGTGTCGCCTCTCGCCTCTCGCACCTCTCAATCCCAGCTGCTATTTATTTATTATGTGTGGTTTTTTTTTTCTTTAATATACCCCATCGTACTCGCACAATGGGCCAAAAGAATCACAGTCTCTGGCCCCGGGGGAAATGACTTTATTCGCCATCAATGGGCGACACACGGACGTCGCCGCCGCCTTATCGACTGCGAAGTCAGTTGAATGCATTTACCAACGAAACATTTCCCTGGCTCACTCAGGGCTATCGATACATTAATATTTGAATATTTCCACGAACAATGCGGCTTCCCTTGCGCAACTACTCTTTGTCAACTATGTGAGCTATGTAAATAACCGAAGCCGAGTCTTTAATTTTCAACTGTGAGCGGTGCATGAAAATTAATAGTTCTTGACTTGATATATGGAAGTTCAGTCCGGCTAGATTGGAGCTAGTTCATATTATCTAATATGCAAATGAGCTGAAGTCGTCCACTTGTATTGCTTGCGAATGGAATGTTGAATACATTTTGGAACTAGTTCATTATATGAACAGTTCACTAAAAAGCATGTCATACGAACACTGGTTCACTACACAAATGTGTTTTGACTAATGACATGTCATATGAACTGGTTCACTCACACGATGTCAGACGAGTTCATATAAATTAGTTCACATTCAATAAGTGCTCAACTGCATATTCATATGAATAGTTCAAGTGGTTCACCAACAACATGTCATATGAACTAGTTTAGTCATATGAGCATCAGTTCATTAGAACCATTCATATGCATGTGAAGAATTATTATGCACTAGTTCACTAGATGAATACTGGTACGCCAAATGGCTTGTTCACATGAACTGGTTCACCATGCTTTCAGTTTCAATGAGCACAATAAATCATAAAAGATTGATGTGGCCATATTGCTGCATATCACTTGAAGTTTCTACCCATAAAAAACTTTACTTGTGCCACTGTGCCTTGGCTGGAAGAGTCTGTCCTTCCTTTTTTTCGGTCTCCTGCTCTTTAATATTTTCATACACATTTCTCTCGCTCTCTCTTTTTTTTAGCATTTTTTCTTTTCATATCAGTTTTTTTTTATTTGGCTCGTTGCTTTTTATGAAAAAGACAGAAAAAATAAAAAAAAAATGCAAAAATGGGCGAAAGTGCAGGAAGCATTTCATCAGGCGCAAGGCGTGGCGGGGCGTGGCAGGTCTCAAGCCCAAACGCCAGCTATATGCAGCGAGTAGCTGCTGCCCTTTTACACCTATATACGCCCGCACACGCCCACCCCTTCGCCCACATGCTGTCGGCCGTAAAGACTCGACGTGGAGCGTTGCATTCGCTACATAAAGCACATTTATCGTGGTTACAAAAGCGTAAAAGAAAAGTGTGGCGCACCGTTTTCTCCGTTGAAAAATGTTTCAAAAACTGTTTCAGGCTAAATGAACATAAAGCGTAAGCCACCCGCACCGCACCACAGCCCGCTTATGGCCTGCAGCTCGCCTTTGTTTTCTAGTGTAGCCAAAGAAGCGGAGCCTCGGCGAGGAGAGCAGACGAGGAGGGTGCTGGTAGTGCTCTGGCTGCATCTTTCAGCTGCTCATCGCAGCGTTCTGAAAATAAAGCCAAATTAAAATTATATACCCCTACTTATATTTGCTTCTTCTTACTTGTTTGTTGTGGCTATGTGTGTGGGTGGGTGTGGGTGGTTGGGTGGTTGTATGGTGCTGGCTGTGTCTGAGGTGCAGGCCATGCAAAAGTCAACTAAGTCGTGCTCAATTTTTATGATGAGACGTTGATGCTGCAGCTGCCACTTTGTGTATCAGAATTTTCAGCAGAGAATCCGACTGCCTGATGCCCTGTTTTTCCTACCAGAAAGTCTGCACGACTGATCACTTGAAACAGGTCCACCCTAATGCCAGCTACAGCCAGCTGCTGTTGAATTTATACAAATTCCAGCTCAACTCCATCTCAATCTCAATCTGCATGAACTCTACGTGGCTTGCTCTACCTCATGCTTGCCATAACAGAGCCCATATACCCCACTTTTCATCAGGTGTAGGGCATGAGTAAAAACAACGCAGCGAAGGCGCTGGCTGTTGTGGCAGGCAGACGGCGGAGTCTCGAGCCTTTGCCTCTTCGCCTGCCTGGCGCTTTATGAATGGCCGCGCCTGCAGCAGCTCCACCTCAGCGCCTGCCACACCCCACAGCCCACAGTCCCAGTCGTGGTCGTCGTCCCAGCTCGGAGCGAAAGTTGGCAAAGAAAAGAAATTAAATGCACTTCCTTTTATGCGAGCTTCTCATATTTTGCGAGGCGCCAACCTCCCAACCTCCCCCGGTTCGGCCACACAATGCGCTAATAATGGAAGTGCACTTTTGACACAAAAGGTGGCTGTGGCGACAATGCCAACCGCCAACCCACCTCTTGACTGGTTTATTGCTCATTCGCTGCAACGGCGATTAGTCCGAGTGCGGGCGAAGTGCGGCCGACTGCTCTGCTCCGACCTCGGAGGAGATTAGAAATTTTTGTGGCATTGCTTTCACTTCATTGTTCGCTGCTCTAGCTGCCTTCTGCCTCCTGCCTCCTGCCTCCGCTAGGTGGCGCCACCAAGGCCAATGGCAATCAATGGACGGCATTCGCTACGCGCTGATCCATCGAGATTACGTTTGAGCTTCAACTGATGCTGTTACTGTTGTTGCTGCTCCTGCTGCTCCTGCTGCTTCTTCATTCCCAACTACTTGCACCAAATGCGTTTATGACGTCATAGCTACGAGTGCCGCTCATTGAGCAGCTCGCAAGCTGATTGAATTGCTCTCCACGATTGCCGTGCGCCCTGTCCCAAAGGTAAAAGAACAATGGAAGCTTAAAGCGAAAGCAGTGCGCAAAGTACAAAAGCTCATTTTGTTTGTGTGTGTGTGTGTGTGTGTGTGGGTGGCTGTGTGTGTGTGTGTGTGTGTGTGTGTGTATGTCTGTCTTTTATCTGCCAAGGCAGCTTCAGTCTGAAAGATATTTCAAGAGGTCTTAGCCTGATGCTCTGCGCTTCATCAATGCCTGCTCGAGCCAAAAGCCGAGCTATATATAAATGAGATATATGTATATATGTATGATAAATTGTGGAAATATTAGCTATACCATTGATATATTTATTGGAAAAGCGGGGACGATGGTTAAGGATTGATCAATCGATATATTTGTTATTATTTAAGATAAAGAATTTAGAGATAAAGGCATTCTCATAAAAATCAATAGAAAGTACATCTGGATATATATAAAAGATTTTTTTTCACTTGTAGAAAAATGTCTGATTTATATTTGTTAAGAAATTCTCTCTGTCTCTCTCTTTATCTGCCTGCCTCAGCAGACGAACTCCTTAAGTCCTTCTCCCTCTCTCTCTCTCTCTCTCTCTCTCCCTCTCTCTCTCTCTCTCTCTCGCTCTCGCTCCCTCTACGCACTTGTCATAAAATCAAAGTCCAACTATAGCCAACTGCATGGGGCAGACGTGGCGTATGAGTAATTTACTAGCAGCAGGCAAAGGCAAAGGGCAACATAATAAGGTTGCTTAAGCCACGCCCTTGCCATGGCAGTCGTGTGGGCGTGGCAGCGTGTGCAGCTTTTGGCAGAAGCGCGCTCGCGTCTGCTGAGCCGCGCCGTAAAAATAAATCAAATAAATAATAAATGAAACGAAACGAATCAAATGCGAAATAAAAATCAATGGCACTCAGCACTTCAATGAATTGGAATACACACACACACACACACACACACACACACACACACACACACACACACACACACATACACACACACACATACTCGCACACATGCAGTTTGCTTTACGGTTTGATTTCAAATAAAATTGTGCTTCATTGAATCGAATTGAAGCAGCAAAAATGAACGAGATGAGACAGAGACAGAGAGGGAGAGGGAGAGGGAGAGAGATAGAGTGGGTGTGGTAGTGAGAGACAGAGATACAATAACAACATGTAGACCTTAACTTGCTGCAGTTGCCTGGGCATTTGGTCAATTGCAATTAGACGTCGCTGAAGTAGTGCAGCACCGCACCGCCAGCCAAGTGGTGCTGCACCACTCAATAAAAATTCAACTTGGCAAGCATTGCAGCACACACACACATACACTCACACACGCATATCTGACCCAAATATTGTACATAATGTGTTTATGTGCGCTGAGCGGTTGTGCGGTGCTGCTGCTGCTGTGGTGCTGCTGTGGTGCGTGGTGCAGAGGTTGGCCAAGAAATTGCAACACTTGAAAACTTGAAAATGTTTTGCCAACTTTGCTCTGGCAAAAGTTTGTGAAGCGGCGCAGCGACAGCTAACTGCAGCCACTACCCATGCCTTGCCATGCCTTGCCCCTGCCGCGCCCCCCTCCCCCTTCGACGACGACGACGACGACACGAGGACTGCTCCCAGTCCAGCAATAATTAGTGCAAACAATTGCGCCATTTGAAAAGTCTCCTTGGCCGCCACACTGCGGCATTTTGTTTCAAGGTTTCTTTGCCAAGTTGAAAACAACCCCCGCCCGTGCATCCAACCCCGCCAGCCCCTGCCTCGCCCCCAACAACAGCAACAACAGAAGCAAAAAAAAAAAACTGTAGAAAAGTTGGCAAAAACTTTGCGTCCAGGCAGTCAGCATATTTTTTCAAGCAAATTGGCTGAGCTGCCAGCCGGATATCGGTTCGTTCGGTTCGGGTTCGATGGGATGCCGTTAGGGTTGTCATGGGCAGCACAATTGCCAGGTAACAGCTCATTAAATGGAATTCCAGTTCTTATTATTGCCTCGCTTATTCATTTCCATCTATTTTGAGCTGCCTGCTCGTGCTTAGGCCTGGCTTCCCATAGGTCACAGGTGACGCTCTATGCACAATCGATGCCAATTTGTTGGCTTCCACTGGGGAAACTCTGCTGAGAAGTTCAGGAGCTACCCTTACCAATTGAGAACAACTATAGAAACTATAGAGCAAATGTTGAGCTAGCCACTCTGGCTCTCCCCTTCTCTGCTCAGCTTAGTAACTATATCGGTATCTAACGATAATATGCACCACAGCAATCGATATTCAATGACTTTTGCCTATGGAAGCTGAGAGCAACTGTTGAGCTAGCCACTCATAACTCTCTATCTCTCCCTCTCCCTCTCTCCTTCTCTTCTCATCATAGTAACTTTATCGGCATAGATCGATAATATGCACCACAGCAATCGATATTCAATGACTTTTGCCTATGGAAAGTGAGAGCAACAGTTGAGCTAGCCAATCTCAACCCTCTCTCTCTCTCCCTCTGCTTCTCCCTATCTTCTTCTCCACTCAGCTTAGTAACTTTATCGGTATCTATCGATAATATGCACCATAGCAATCGATATTCAATAAGTTTTGCCTTACAGCTGTGGAAAATATCACATATTCAATGGATAACCTAAATAATTATGTATATATTTTCGGTTCGATTTCTGGTTCTTTTGTTTTATGCCTTTCTCTTATGCCATATATATTTCTTTACATATATATAAATATAAAACTTATTAGATATACATTTGCGTTAATCGAAATGCTCGCAATTGAACAACTTTTATTCATATAGTATAAACATTTGCGATAGAGTTGCTCACGATCGTTAAGCAAACAACCAAACAACAACAACAACAAAATCAATTTCTATGCATAATCTTATCATACTTAAATTCTTAAGTATTTTTTTGTATTTTCCTACTCTTTACTCATAGTTGTTCTATTTTGCATGCGTTTTGACTACATTCCCAGCATTTCGTGGCTATCGATTGCCGAGCGTTGTGGCGTATTTAAAGACAATCGATAACAGTCAATAACAAGCTATCGTTTTCAATAGTTTCAGTCGCTACACTTGTTATCGATATAAATGGTCAGCAATAAGTAAGTTTACTTGACTACTTTTTGCATTGTATTTATTATCGATAACATGCAGTATATCGATTGGATATTGAAAGCTGATTTCGTTTTCCTTTTTCTTGTATCAGTTCCTTGATAAATGCCATCAACCCTGACTGTTATCGATAGCACCGTAATCGTCGTCGCTCAGCTCGGCAATCGATAAACGCCTTTTTACCCGTTTTACATATCATAAATATGTATATGTATATTTTATCTGTAGTTGCAATTGGTCGCAGCTTCATGGAGCAATCTATCGATTGGCCGCTCTATTCACATGTGTATGCACATGTATACTTACATACACAAGTATATATGTATATACCCAAAGTCCTTGAAGCTAATTCACAGCTTCGAGATTGAAATTGTCTCCAAGCCATGCCAAAGCTGCGTGCCAAATACGTTTTGCACCTGTTCAAAAATGACAACAACAACAACAAAAAATAAAAGTTAAATACTTCAATATTTACCTTCGATTTTGTAGTTACACACACACACATGCACACACGCACACACAATGGCTGAGGCTGTAAAAATAGATTGATTCTATGTACATTTATTTGCCAAGCTGTTTTCAATAATTGAATTATCCAAGCAAGGCACACATTTGTGTGTGTGTGTGTGTGTGTTCGTGTGTGTACACAACAAATTAAATACTCCACAACACAACACACCCACACACACACACACACAGGCACACAGACAAACACAACCTAGGGACATATTTTTCACATCCATCATCCATTTCACTCACTCTTATATATACATACATATGCATATGATAATATTTATGAATATTTTCTCAATTTATTTCGTTTACTCTTAAATAGAGCAACAAAAAAAAAAAAAAAACACACAAAGAAAAAAATCAAACAATATAAAAAAAACAATAATTATTTTTGTATCTTATCTTATATCGATATTAGTTCAAGTTAAATTACTCGATATTCTTCGTACATCTCCATGTATATATATATATGTATATGTGAACTTCTTTACATATATACACATATATATATCTATATACATACGTACAAAATAAATATATATATATATTTAAAATACATACTAGTTACAACTCGATGTTTTTACACTTTGTTTTCTTATAATTTCAACGAAACAAGCTGAAAGCAAAACAAGAAACAAATCAACAGTAAAACGTAAACAAAACACATTCTGAAAGCACACAACTAACAAAATGTATTTCTCTTTTGCAAACCCACCTCAATTTTTGCTCCATTGCAACTCAACTCAACTCGGATCAACTCGAATCAACTTGGATCAACTCGGATTCTCTTGGATCTACTTCTAAATGCAGTCGCGTCTCGGTGATGCGCGGCCAGGTGATAACGCCCCAGGGCCTGGGCATTGTGGGCATACGCGTTTCCGTGGATCGTGACTCACGCTTCGGCTTTACACTCACGCGCCAAGGCGGCTGGTAAGTAGAGCATAGAAATTTATGATAACTTGGCTATATAATTATGTGAATCCAAAGTGGGCTATATAGGGTGGGAAGCATATGATGCGTAATCATAGAATATGAGCTTGGAAAGCTGCTCGAAATATTGGATAGATTTAATATAGATATTTCTAAATAGGATTGGGTATATATAATATGATATTGATTCTAAAATTTCTATATCTCAACTTGAATTGATGCAAGAGAGTAAGAACTAATTCGAATTAGGATTGAATATACATATATACCAACAAATTTTGTAAATTTCAACTTGAGTTGATAAAACAGTCCAATTAAGTAAGCCAAGTGGGATAGATTTTACCAAAAGATGTGTAAGAGTTTCTTTGAATTTTTCTTTGTATTTATATTATAATTTCTTCTATGAACTCGAGTTTCATTTTAACATCCAATTTTATGCCTCAAGTATGCGCAGCTGCAATAATCGTCTGCTGAATCTAATGTTCGGACTAAGCGTTTTCATTAATTCTTGTACAAGAGGCTCTCTCTCTCTCTCTCTCTCTCTCTCTCTCTTTCTCTTTCTCTCTCTTTCTCTTGCTCCCTGTCGCTTTAATCTTTTGGCCCTCGAAATGCAAATTACTTACGTATGGGTAATTTTTCATAATTTGTCAGCCAAATGGCGTCGCGTCTTGGCCAACTTTTTGGCGTCGACGGCTCGCACTCTTGGCCAGCTTTTGATTACATTTTGTTAATAGAATTTCGTTGGGCCCAGGCCAAGTGTGCAGGCAGATAAAGCAAGTTATCACTTTTTAATTAAATCTCTTGCTTTGATGTGACCTCCCCTTCCTCCCCTCCCCTCTCCCTCAGCCGTCTCCCGGTCCCACGACTGGCTAGAGACTGGCATAGAAAGAGCAACGGCATCTGCGGTTTGTGTCCTTCGGCTCCGTCTAAGCAGCAGCTAAAACTTATTTAAGCGCGCTTTGTCAACTTGTGGGATACGTGACGCAAACTCAAACCCAAAAGACAAACAAAAAAGTCTTTATTAACAGCTGACCAAGTCACATTTTCAAACGAACTTGAAACAGCATGAGATAAATTCGAAAAATCAAAATCTAAATAAATAAAGTGCAATTTGTGCTGACTAATGGGGTGGAAGTGGAAGTGCAGGGAAATCGGTAAAGTGGTTATAGAAAGAAGATGAGGAATGGGAAGTGGAAGATGGGATATTGAAGATGGAAGATAGAAAGTGGAAGAACTAAGAGGATAGAAGATAGAGGATTGAAGATAATATAGAATATAGAAGATGGAAGATGGGAGATTGGAGGTGGAAGATGGAGGATTGAAGATGGAAGAGGATAGAAGATAGAGGATTGAAGATTGAAGATGGAAGATGGAAGATGAAAGATGAAAGATGAAAGATGAAAGATGAAAGATGGAAGATGGAAGATGGAAGATTGAAGATGGAAGATGGAAGATGGTAGATGAAAGATGAAAGATGAAAGATGAAAGATGGAAGATGGAAGATTGAAGATTGAAGATGGAAGATGGAAGATGGAAGATGGAAGATGGAAGATGGAAGATGGAAGATGGAAGAT
>NW_022046380.1:15884-37019 GCF_001654015.2 Drosophila navojoa | reverse complement strand
TATGATATATGATATATGATATATGATATATGATATATGATATATGATATATGATGTATGATATATGATATATGTTATATGATATATGTTAACGATTATAGATAATATTAAATTGAATGTCTCACAATTCGTCACGATTTTCATACTGCTCAATTAGTATACCCTATACACTCCATGTTGGCCGCCAGCTGGGTAAAAGTGGGTGTACTGGAGGCTCTAGGTGGATGCTGTCTCGGGAGAGACACTTGGCATAATCAGTGCTGGGGCAGCTGGAAAAACTCGGCTGAAATGCGAGATGACAACTCATGAAATTCATGAAGAACAACATGAATGGACCTCATTTACAACAACAATAACAGCAACAACAATGGCCTTATTAAATGCAGCAAATGAAGAAGAAGAAGACGAAGAAGAAGAGCAAGCTTTGCTCTTACGGTACATTTAAGTGTGGGAAGCTCAGCCGCTGCCTCAGCTACAACTTTAAGCTCGAATTTTACTCAATCTGTCACTGTCTCTAGCTCACACTCTCTCTCTCTCTCTCTCTCTGTTTCTCTCTCCCTCTCTTGCGTTTTCTATCTCTGTATCAGGGTCTACGTCTCTTTCACTGTCTGCACTTGTAGTTGTGGCGGTTGATTTCGTGTTTTGTTGTTAACAAATTCATAAAATGAATTCCTTTGTCTTTTGTTTTGCATACCCTTGATGAGGGTCTATGGGCTTATGCCTAGAATAGGTAAACCTTTATATAAAGTTTATCATAAAGTTTCGAGAGAAATCTCGATATATATTGATAGACTTTTATTTTTATATCTATATAGCTATAGATATGATCTTACAATATTAGGATGCCTATGTCTTTATACAGTCTTCGAAATGCTTTTCTTAGCTTATCACATCATATTCAATCCATACAAGTTGTGTATATCAATAAAATCCCTGCATCCTTTGTTATCTTCCTAGCATTTTCGCCCGCAGTTAGGGTATTGTATAGTCGATACAACCCTCACTTTGTTTGCTTGGGTTTCTTTTTTTTTTCAGTTTTGCCTAAAATCCAGCATGACAAAAGGCAGCTGCCAGTACCGAGGGGCGGACGTTGCTCGCTCGGCAGGGGCGTGGCTGTCGAGAAGGGGCATTGGCTGCTGCGAGGTGTAAATTTCCAAGCGGTTGACCGCACGAAACTCATTTGGCAGTCAGAAATGCCAGCCAAAGCAGAGCAGCAAAAAGCGAGAGGCAAGACGTGCAGACGAGCACGACTAGCAGATACCCTGGCTGACACAAAGCGGCTGTGCCTGCGCTATGAAATGGCCTGGGCAATGCACGACTTGGCATCCACAAGCTAGCTGCTTATTTACAGGGTATGCGGCTTAACTTATATTATTTGTGCTTTGTTTTGCTTGTTTTGTGCGCTGTTTGAGTTATTTGCATGCATGCCAAATCCTTTAAAGGATAACTGGCAAATGCGCTTGGCTGGCGTGCTGCCACGCCCAGCCTCTCGTCGGCCCGCTCTCAGCTGCTGTGCATTGCACAGCAACAACAACAACTACAACAACTACTACAGCATTTACCACATGCGTCGCGCCTGCTATATGGCCAAATATTATGCAGAGCCATCCTCATATGCAGAACACCCTCAATCTCCGCTGTTGCCTCGGCTCAGCTCTCCCCCTCCCCACTTTCCCCCCTTTCGCTGTAGCCACTCTCTTGTTGCCACAACTGGCAAAAACAGTTTTTTCCCATTCCTCCTTCATGTCCCGCCCCTCCTGCCTATGCTTCTTCGTTTTCTTCTCGTTTTTTTATTTTATATAATTTTTTGTGAGTTTTGTGCTGGGTGTTAGAAAAACTATGTAACACAAAAAATGGTGACAGCCATGTTAACACACACACACACATACACACACACACATATATATATATATATATATATATATATATAGGGAGTACAAGAAATGAAGGCAAGATAGAAAAATTTTGGAAGATGAAATCTGTGTTTAAGCAACGGCTGCTAACAAAATTTAAACATTTTGTGCCAGAAAGTTTTGACTGCTGCGACTAACGAATACCCTAAGATCCATTTACATAAACTATAGCATCGATTATTGTCGATTATCGGTGAAATCGATAAACAAATTTATTTCATATATTATTATAGAAAGAGAGTGAAAAAGAGTGAAAAAAATATATATACATTATGTCCTGAATATTTCAATATACATATATCGATATATCTTTATATGATGTTCTATATATCATATATGTATATTTTTTTATCTTTCGTCTTTTTCTCAGTTTTTCCATTATTTTTTGCCCTTTCTTTTTCTCTTTTCATTTTTCTGTCTCTTCATTTAATTCTCTCTGTCTCCCTATCTCTTACTCTTTCTATATAAAAATCCTTATATATATTTCCTTAATTCTCTCTCTCTCTTTATCGTTCCTTATTTTCTATCTTTCTTTTGCTCCCTTTCCCTTCATTTTCCCCTCTTCCTCTCTTTCCTTCTTTAGCAAAATGCACAGATCTCATTGCTATCTACGTCCATCATCTGTCGAACTAGTCATCTATTTATCTACCCAACTATTTGTCTACCTAGTTATCAATCCATCTATCTATCTGTGTATCCATATATAACATTTGTTTAAAGCAAAGTATGCAAAACAGAAAGAGAGAGATAGAGAGAGAGGGGGCGAGAGAGAGAGAGAGAGAGACAGCATGTAGACAGCAGGCGCTGACACAGCTTTCCACCTGACTCTCTCTCTCCCTCAGCCACAAGAGAAAACCAATAAAAAATGTATTGTCCGACTTTTTTTCGGGCGCCGAGTCCATGTCCATGTCCATGTCCAGGAGCAGAAATCGCCGTGTCGGAGCAAATGTGCGACAAGATTTGCTCTTCAGTTTTCGTCCTTTTCTTATTTTTTTTTCACAAATTTTGACACAATTTTTGATGAATGCCGAAAGCTGAGCCGTAACAAGTGGAGGCTGGGCGGGGGAGGGCGAAACACGAAAGACAAACAGAAATGAAAAGAGAAAAGGAAGAGCAAAGCACACACACACACACACACACACACACACACAGCGGCTCGAATCCAGACCAAAAACCAAAACCAGAACAAGCAGCAGAACCAGGGGAACCCAATGCCATGTATTGGAGGAGGCTGATTAAGCGATAGCGTCGGAGGGGTGGGGAGGAGTGGGCGGTTTGTTGGGGGTGTAGGCAATAGCGGGGGTGTTTTGATGGAAACCCGAATCAACGCAAATGTCATTTGATGGATAAGTTTTGAGCCGCCTCGACGGGCAACAGGGATAACTATGTTTTACATTTAATTATTCATGAGCGAGAGGGAGAGAGGGAGAGCGAGAGAGAGAGAGAGAGCGAGAGAGCGAGACAAATAGTTGTCCCTTTGCTGTTTTGATTAATGAAGCAGCTGAGACAACATCAGCAATCAAATTAATTTTAGTTATATGAGCGGATTATATTAAAGCACAGACACAATGGAAAAAAAAAAAAACAGGGTATAAGTGAGCAGAGTTTGATGGACTAAAGATGCCTAATTTCAAGAAGTGGAATATGAAGAGATATGAAGATATGATATGAAGATATGAAGAGGGCGTGACTACTACTTGACTAGTAGGCGTGGCACTTAGTTAAGGACCAACGGATGTTAGCTTTGGCTATCGATATCAACTCAACTCTCAACAATGCAAATTCCTATGAACTCAACCCAGACCCTTTGCCACATATAGCCGCTGACCGCGCCGAGTACAGGGTATCTGTGAGACTAAGCAGTGGACAAGTACAAATTGCTTTGGGTAAGCGAATAAACAATGTGGCAGCACAACTGCTGCGACAACATTTTTCACAACTTAATGAACTCATTTGCAATAATTTAAAATAATTATCAATGCTAATTAAATGAGCTTTGTGCCAAAAGGCGACGCAGCATCAACCGCTTCCGTTTCCGCATCCGCATTCGCATTCGCATCAGCCAGCTGATGGCAGTTGCCCATTTTCACTGGGCCAACTATGTGCAGAGCTGCAGCTGCACTGACTTTGAATACCCTGTAAAAATGCATTGCCTTCATGATGTGATTGATTGAGTGTGATTAATTGATTGACTGGTGCGTTATTTGCTGTCAGCTTTAATGATGCTTTAATGACCTCTGATATTATAGAGTGATTGATCAATTGTTGTGATTGATTGATTGATAGACTGAGCCATTGAGTTTACATACTGATTGAATCACACCTACTTTGATTGACCTAATAATGCACTGCGTATAATTTATTCTGATTGATTGGCTAATTGATTGACTGGCATTTGACTAACAGATTGAACCGTTGATTGACTAACGAGCTTACATGCTGATTGAATGATATATCCTCACGCCTGCTTTGATTGACCTAAATATGCACTGCTTAAGCTCTGGTTGATTGTCTATTTGAATGATTGGCCTTTGATCAACAGATTGAACCATTGATTGACCAACGAGCTTACATGCTGATTGACTGACATTTCCTCACGCCTACTGTGATGGATCTGATTAAGCATTGCCTAAGATACATTCTGATTGATTGGTTGATTGATTGATATATAAACTCGTTATTCAATCAAATTGCTCAATCTGCCAATTATATCTGGCATATCTGGCATATAATTAACAGATTGAGCCATTTGATTGAATAACGAGTTTATATATGATGGATGCTCTCACGTCTGCTTTGATTGACTAACTGACCTACTTATGCACTGCTCAATATCTATTCTGATTGACTGACTAATAGATTGACTGATGATTCATTTTCGCTTGCCCTAATGTAACATGATTGACTGATTGATTAGCTCACTTACTGATTGATCAGCTTAATTGATTGATCTGATTTGATTTCATTTGATTGATTGATTGACTGACTGATTTGCTGATTGATTGATTGGCTGACTTGGCAGTGTTGCATGATTTTACACGCTGATTGATTCACTGTCTCACTTAGCAGTGTTGCCTTCTTCATGCGCCTCTGCAATATGCCCTTTAACCCGTACACTTACAGGGTATTGGCACACAGTTAACCGCAGGCCTGCAACCCATCCCTTCCACTCTGAAAACAAACTTTTTAACGAAAACATTTCGCATGGCAATGTTGTTCTTGTTCCTCGTTTTTTTTTTTTATTTTGTTGCTCGACAAAAAACCTTTTTAATTTATAGTTTCTGTGTGTATGTGTGTGTGTGTGTGTGAAGAGAAGAAGCTGAAAAAAAGCTGAAATTGAAATGCATTAAGCCGGAGGCGTGGCACGGCCTACCAACGTCGTCGTCGTCAAGTGGCAGCCAATTTAAGTTGGCTAATTTGTGTGCCGTCTAGACCAGCACCTAGCTGGGCTGCCATTCGAGACGTGTGAGAGGCGATTGTGGAAGCAGGGGGGCGTGGCAGTTTTTAGCTAGCGAAATGCATTGAGAATCGTTAGCGCCGAGTGCCGAGTGTTGAGTGCAGCGCATAAATTGCAGAAGCCGCCAACGGTAATTGTCGCCAACGCCAAAGCCAACATGACGTATGCGCAATATTTACCATGCTCTAAATGAGCCAAGCCCGTGTGAGTGCGAGTGCGAGTGTGTGTGCGAGTGTGTGTCGCTGGCGTGTTCAAACGCCTGGAAAATGCCGCTAACGATGGCGCCTAAAAGCATGCAGCGACAATTTAAATTTGCGCACATTTCAATTTTGCAAATTGTCGAAAATGCGCTAAACAACACGGCTAAAAGGGAGAAGAAAAAACACACACACACACACAGCGAGAGAGAGGGAGAGAGAGAGAGAGAGGTAGGCACACACACAAGCTAAGCTTGCTGATCGATTAAAGAGATACCCTGTAGTGAGAAAAGAGGCGGAGCTAGATCGATATAGTCACGGTATTAAGAAGATTTGTTGATGCAACTGAAGGAAGAGAAGGAGGAGGAGAAGGAACTGGAGAATGAGCTAATGGAGGTGTACGAACAGAAAGATGAGAAGGAGAAGAAGCAGAAGAATGAAAAGTTGTAGAAGGAGGAGAAGTAGGAAAAAGATGAGTACGTGAGAGAGATTGAGGTAATAGAGGAGTAGAAGGAGAATAGATAGAGAAGCAGGGAAGAAAGAATAGATAACGAACTAAGAGTAAGTCGAGCTAAAGGATGAGTAGACGGAAAATGAACAAGAAGAAGGGTGAATAGCAAGAGAAGGAAAAGAAAGATAGAGGATAAGGAATAGAAGGACACAAAGGGATTCGATCATAAATAGAAGGACAAAGACGAAATCGAATAAAGGGAAGAGAGATCGAGCAGCAGACGAATGAGGGGTAGAAAGAGAATAACCGAAAATAAATACTTTTCCTCTACCTTCCCAAGGCTGGGAAGGATGGATGAAAGTCAGAAACTGAAGCAGCGAAATTGATGAGAATGCCGTGTGAAAAGAGGAACGGAGTAAATTAGCGATGCAAAGAGTTAAGCAAGAGAGAGAGATAGAGAGAGAGAGATAGAGAGAGAGAGACAGAGAGACAGACAGAGAGAGAGAGATATATATATAGAGAGAGAGAGAAAGATAGAGAGAGAGACAGAGTTATGAAAAGAGAGCATAAAAGACGAGGCAAATGAAAGTGAAGTGGATAAGACTCTGGAAAAGGAAATTAGAGGCGAGAACGCAAAGAGCAGAGAAGAGAATAGAAGGGAAGAAAAAGGGGATTACAAGGGTAAATACTGAAACAGAGGAAAGATGAGAAATAATTCGATAAAAAGAAGTGGAGTAGGAGGGGAATGTTGAAAGGGGGGAGGGGAATATATATACCAATTCGATATGTAAATTCATAATTATCCTTCAAATGATGTCGCAGCGAATATGCCCCTTGGCACACGCACTGTGAATGGGTACAGGGTATACGAATGAAATGAATCGCAGTGTGCAGTCAATGCGGCCAACGGCTGGAAGGACGCGGGACGAAGGGCAACGAGGGCATTCGGTGGGGGCCAAATGCGAGAAAGCTAAACATGGCCAACGCATCGCTGCCGGCGAGCCGCAAACTAAATACCCTACGGCAGGCGATTCGAAATAATTACTTAATCTGTCCACAAGTCGCTGAACGTAGGCGAAATTCAAAGAGAAAATTGCCATGGATGCTGAGGCTACTGAGAATACGTGGCTCGAGCGCAAAGGAATGAGCTCGAGAGCTCGAGCAAAACGAAAGCCAATTAAATTTTTCACCTGAATTCGTGAAATTGAGCGTGAAATGGTGGAAGCAATTCGTATATGGAAGAGAAGTGTATATATAAATATATGTATGTGTATATGTATATATATAATATATGTGTGTATATGTCAGCTGGTTAATTCGGTGAGCCTTTAAGCCAGGCTAAATCTGGCAAGCATATTTCCACAAAAGTTCACATGAGTTTCTAGAGAAGTATAACCCAATCCATTGCATTCCATTCCATAGCTGAAATTTGAATGAAAACTAATTTAGCTTTTTATTTTACCTAGTATATATTATGTGGTATGAAGGATATTTTCTTTTTACTAGTAAAACTTACTTTTCCTAGACTTACCTTGTCTCAGTTGTCATATATTGTATCTTAGTCTATACTTCTTACTAGTAAATATTCTTTCTCTTATCCTCAATTTAGTCTTATTTGCTATATATTATCTTTTTTTTTACCGTTTAATAACACTTTTTTCTAAAAATAACTCATCTTAGTTGCTACGAGGCGTTTTTTTTAACATAGGGCAGAAGAGGTATTCTTATACTTCCTAAAAAGCATCAGATCGTAAATTCATTCCCGAAGATCAATGGAATCGAATCTGCTTTTGTGAAGAGATCACATAGAAAAAAAGTGTTGTTATGTATCTCACTTGAATAACCTTTACATATGCTTCCATTATAGAATTCTCAACTCGTAAAAGTTAGAAGTTCGGATCATTAAAGAAGAACAGCAAAGCGAACTTCATGATAGAAGTGGGATCTACTAGAAATTTCTATTCGTTCATATTAAAATATATATCAAATATAGATATATATCATTCATATATACATATATATAGCTTAGATCCTCTAGTCGACTCGAGTTGGATGCTTGAATAGAAGTGCTGGGACGTGAGAGCGCTTCAAATGAAAGCAAAGAAAGAGAATATAATAAATGTTAAAGCCCATTTAAGGAATTGAAATGCTGGCCATTATGTGGACAAAAGGCGTGGCAGTGGCGGGCAGCCGGCTCGGCACAGGGATGGGAGCAGGGGGTGCAGCGGGTTGAGGTTCGATTCAAATTCTTGAATAGGAGAACTTTAGTTGGGCAGCAGGAGTCGGACTTATGTTTTCGCTAGCATCGCTTACATTTGAGTAGTTACAACAGACACGCCCCCCACACACACAGACACATACACACACAGTGTGAGTGTGAAAGAGATGGGCTGATGTGTGCAGAGTGTAAACTGACCGAAAAGTTCAAGTGAAAGACTCATCGCTGACTGGGAAATGCGTGCAATTGCAATGGCATTCGTCTTTGTTTCGCTTCGAACTTGGAGCGAGAAGGTACAGCAGACGTGGGTCGGCGGTGCGGCGGGTGGTGGCATGTCCAGGGTAGAAGCTGCTGTTGATTGAAATGTTTCGCCAGCGCGTGGCACTTAAACTTTAATGCAATGGATCGCAATGTGTGCAATAAATTCGAGTGGGGGACACCGAGTGGGGGGCGCTGCGATATGGGCGTGGCCTGCTGAACGCCAAAGAGCCGCACGGAGAGCCACTCGGACACGGGGCACAGCACGCACATTAAAAGTTCAAATGGCAAAAAACAAAAAAGAAATTTATATATATTTACTATATATATGAGAGAAAATTAAATGAGAAAGGGCACATAAGAAAGAGAGAGCGAGCGGGAGGGGTAAAAACCGATATAGAGGGAGAGAAAGAGAGAGAGAGAGAGAGAAAGAGACAGAGAGAGAGAGGGAAGTATAAGAATCCGCTTAAGTTGTAAGCGCAGAGCAAATGAAACGTACAGATAAAAGGAAACTGTAAACTGGAGTCAGGGGTGTACGGTGGTGGGGTCCAGTGAAGCGTGTGTGCGAGAGAGACGGATAGTAGCTGCCCTTGTTTCGCTCCGCACACTCGATAAATTCACATTTCTTAGTCAATTTAATGAGCGCATTTTAAGCAGCTTTTGCTCTTGGCCCCCGGGCAAAATATGACGAAATTGAAGAAGAGTTCAATCGAAGACGGACTGTGAGCGACTCGTAAGGGAACCGGTTCAAAGTGAACAAGCAATTTCAAAAAAATATTTATGATTGAATACGTCTATTATAAATTGGGGAGCTGCAATTCGATTCGAATGCAATGAAACCGCATTTAATAAAGAAATCAATACTTGGAAGCAGTAAGGTAAAACATTGATCTTAGACGAACTAGTTCAAAAGAGCTTAGGATAGTACATATACTACAGCCAGAAGGCTAGCTGAACTTCAGTGGACCTCAGTTTTTTATATACTCCATATTTTTATTTAAAATTCAGGAACTAGTTCATCTTGTCGATCGAACACGAGTAACTTTCAAATGAACGAAACTTCTTTTTTAAGGAGAATTCACATTGAAACTGAACTAGTTCCAGTTTAAGGATATATATATTCTCAACTCATGAATAAATATAATAATAACAAATGAAGGCTCAAGGCTGAGAAGCCGAGCTAGGCTCCAACGATTTAGTTCTCTTTTGCGAACTACTAGTTCCAGTTATATGAACCCAGTTCAACTGTATATACAATTTAGATAATTGTAGCCATTAGTTCAATGTGCAACTGGTTCATTTAGTCGCAAGTATGGAACCAGTTCTAATGAGTAAATCAAAGGCAGATATTCTATTTAAATTACGCCTATTGAAATCTTAAATAATAAACAAATAATGTTTTTTTTTTTTTTTGAATACGAGTCATAGCACGTACATAGAACATGTGGTAGAACGAAATTTTAACTGAACTCTGACTGTTGCTCTCTCTCTGTTTCCCTCTCTCTCTCTCTATGTATATATTGTAGGTATATAAATCTCCCCATTATTTCATTAAAGAGTTTGCTCCCCTTTTTTTTGGCATATCGAATTCCATTGAACACAATGTTTTTTTTTCTCCCCCTCTGGTAATTACAAATATTGAACATTTTAATACTTTTCAAAGCTTGGCCAAAGGTGAAACATTTGATAGCGACCTTTTGATGCCCGGATACCCAGTGAAAGTCATCCCTAGTGGGATGTACTAGATTTGAACTAATATAGGTTGCAGTTGGATGTGTGTGTGTTCATACATTTGCATATATGTGAGTGTGTACATAGATATTATTGATTAGTTTGATTCAGTTTATAGTTTATCTGTCTGTCTCATTGAATCCCTCTAGATTTGTTTATCTGCCTGTCCATCTCCTCTGCAGCACGTCTGCTTCTCTAATATTTCTCGATGCTGGGTATTTACAAGTCCAGCCCATGCAACTAGAGTATTTGGAGATGTTTTTTTTCGCTCCAGCCATCGCAATTTGTAATTAATATACCTTAGCAAAAAATACATCAGCTGGGGTTCTCTTGCACTTGAACTGCAATTTTCATGAAAATGAAAAGCACTTTAAGTTTCCCATTCAACAAAATATAAAATATAAGGCACTTAAAGCATATGGGATGATTTATGGGAATGAAAAGAATCTGTAAATATCTGCGAAAAAATCGATTGTGAGGCTTTCAAATAAATGCATTTATTTGATTGCAGATTATTCGAATAATATCGTGTGAAATGATAGACTATGAAAGCAGTTATTGATTTTAGTTCTACAGTAATTCTAATCTCCAATAAATAAAAGTATTAAACTGAAGAAGAATTACCTTTAAAATTGGGGATAACTTATTGACATGAATTAATTGTTAACAGCAGCTAAATCGTTGTGTACTTAAAGCTTTGAAAGCACATTAAATATGATACACTAGCAATTGAAAGCTTATTGAAAGCTTGACAGCTTCAGATAGAGGAAAAGTGATTCAGTTATTCTTACAAAGTTATATTAAAGCACATTAAACTTAAGCTTTAAGCAACTTGCAAAGGCTTTCAGAGTTTCTGTTAAAAGGAAATGGAGCAATGCATGCAGATAGGTGTATAAATATGAAAACCTGTTACTTTCCATAAATGAAACGAAACACAATTAAAATCTAATTGAGTAAAGCTTTTACTTAAAGCGAGAGAGCAAATCATAAAGCTGCTTGCTTTTAATTAATCTTGGGCGATTGCTAATCTGCGCTCAGGTGACCTTTGCCAAGGCACGCTCAAGCACACACACACACACACACACACGCACACACACACACCTACACGAGTGTGTACAGTGTCATGTCGAACTAATTACTTGATAAAAGGCCAAACAAAAGATGAAATAACAGAGTAAACAGCAAGAAAATAACAAAAGGCAACAATGGAAATGCTCGCATTTATCTCTGATCGCACACTTGTCGCACCCCTTGGCAATGCCAGACAATGCCAGGGTGCTGTGTGCTGAGGGCGACGGGGCGGGGCTTGATGGGAGGGAGGGAGGGGGGCGGGGGTGTCGTGATGTTGGCTGCAAGAGCGCCAGGCAGTAGGCAGCACAAAGGCTGATAAAAAACAATGAACGAGCTGAAACCACAGAGAAATTGTGTAAAAATGCTGGACTAGCATATACCCTGTAAAGTGGGCTGAGGCCGCTTTGCGGACATAGTTAATACTGTAGATATATATAGAGAATATTATTTGGATAAAGGGAAAAATGTCTGTCTTATTTTAATCTATTCTTTGATTCTTGCTGTTAATACCCTGTAGTAGGACTCTTATGTGAGAGGTATAAGTGTGAGTGCAGCTATGTTTTCATATAAGTATATATGATTTCATAATTAAAGTTTTTCATACTTCCCTCTGCTCAGTAACTAAATCGTTATATAACTTCATTATTTATCGATATATTTTATCGAATTTTTTAACTATCTTAAATAAAGTTTTCAGCTATATTTGTGATTAATGAGGGATTTTGATCGAGAAAAAATATTAAAAATATCTTAGATAAACTATAGATAAGCCCGTATTAACCTCTCTATCCTTGCTTCAACTACAATTACAGGGTATAACCATCGACCGCCAATCAATGCTGCCAACAAAAACAAGAGAGAAGAGAAGAGAAGCGCACAGCACGTGTAGGTAGAAGCCTAGCGCTCGTACAGGGTATCTGGGATGAGCGGTGCGTTGCGTACTTCCCATTAATTAGTGAGAACCACTATGCGGGCGATGCCAAAATCAACAAAAGCACCAGGCAGAGCTCACAGCCAAAGCGAGGCAAAGCAGCGCCTATTATGCAGCTGCAGCAGATGGAAATGAGCCACAGGTTGAGACGAGTTCAAAAAACGCCCTAGGGGAAGTGCAGAGCCAGTGTGCGTTAGGTATATGAGAACCAAAAGCAACAATCGCAAAAGGTTTGGAGCTGATCTCTGCAGTCAAGGAAGTTTTTAAGCGAAACAATAGAAAAAACTGTAGACTTGATGAGGCCTATCAAAATGAATCATAATATAATCAAAATGGACTCGAAGAAGACTTCATGCTTAATCGAATCGTTGGGCTAAAGGTCTAAAAATCGATCTGGAAGATTCAAGATTCATAAAGGAGTGAATCATAATGAAATCACAATGGTCTTCAGCGAGTCTTTAGAGTATATCAAATCTTTGGGTTTGAGCTAAAGAATAGATCTTCAAGATTAATAGAAAAAGCAGACAAATCTAATTGATGTTTTCCACTCAAGCTTGAAATCTCATTTTATGTTATATATATTATTATTGATATTACTATTATAATGTATATGATTACTATTTCATATAACTATACCAGAGTTCTCAGCCTTCATTTTGGTTTTCCGCCTGTTCAAGTTCAGTTATCTTCTATTGTTATACCCTGATTTCATTTATGGTAAAGTTCAGGCTTTGGGCGTCTCATAAAAAGGCAAGCAGAGTCTTAACGGAATCTTGAGCAGCTGAAGCAGCAGTTTAAGCACTTGGCCAGGATCATAAACTGTGCGAAATCATTGAGACTTGGTCGCTCCCTTCTAGGCAGTCTCCACTGTTTGTCGGCCCCGTCTGGGGCTAAGCTGTTTATTAAACAGCTGCACCAGAAGGTGCTGAGAGAGCGAGCGACTGCGTTGAGGGAGGCTGCAGAGGGGCAGGGGGGGGGGGGCTACAGAGCTAGCTAGGCACAATGCACAGTTCGATGGCTTCCAGGCATGTGATACTAAGCGTGAGGGCTCAGTGGCTGGCTGTCTAAGTTGCAGTCAAAGTCAAGGAGAGGCTGCGCTCGATGATTAGGGATGGGCCTAAGCGATAGTAGTACGGGTAGGCGATGAGTGCGATATATGTGTATATGTATATAAATGTTGATTAGGAATTGCATATAGAAGTTGCTCGAAGCACTATCGATAGTTAATCGACTAATCGATATTTCGTATGCTCGCAATCTTCTATGCCACTAAATTAAGTTCTTCATTTCGGAAAGGTTGCATTTTTTTCAATAACAAACTCATGCTGGCATTATGGATAGTAACTAGCTATGCTCTCAGTTGAGATATTATCGATAGCAACTAAGCTTATCGATATATGTATGTCTTGCAGCTTCCATCTTGGCGACACGCTCACAGCTCTAGGTCAATGGCAGCGGCTGGCCCACACGAGCAGCAGGAGCAGCAGGAGCAACAGCAGCATCTTTCATTGTCCTTGGGCCCAGCTCCAGCTCCGACTCCAAATCCAGCTCTAGCTGCAGCTCCTTCTGTAACTGTTCCTTGGCTTCGCTTCCTCCCCCCCCCCCCCCCCCCCTTTTCGCTTCAGCTTTGCTGTGTGTCCTTTGTCCTTATCGAAATCCTGCGCTGTCACTTGGCCCTCCAGAGGGCAAGGCGGGCGACACTTCACGGCTGTCACTGATCTCCCTGGAGTGTGTTGAACATACGCCGTAGCGTGTATGCCTTGTATGAGTGTGTACGTGTGTGTGTGTGTGTGTGCGCGCAACGAGTCCTGCTGTTGGTCCGAGCCGTGGCTTATACAACCACTCAGTGACACAAATAAAAGTAAACATGATAAAACCATTGAAACTTTTTCCATTTTCACTTTTGAGTGTGTTTGTGTTGTGCCTGCACACACACAGACACACACACACATACAGACACACACACACACATGCGATAGTCGAGTGCATCTGTATGGAAGTTAATCTCAAGTGCAGCCGAGAGCTAAATATTTACCAATGCTGCCTTCTCCTGCAGCTCCTGCTCCGCCGCCTCCTCCTCCACTACCTCCTCATTCTGCTTCTGCTGCCTCTTTCACTTCTCCCACTCCTCTGTCTGCTCTTCGGTTCGCCGACTGCTTTGACCATCGTCCAGCATTTGGCTGTGGCTACAGTCCATTGCTTATCATTGATGCTGTGCGGCACGCCCCCGAACCGCAAATCCACGCTGCCATATCCACCGCCTGCCACGCCCATCCAAACATGCATTCAAATGACCCGCAGTTTTATTTTTTCTCTCACTTTTGTAGAATACCCTATAAATGCTCAATGGCTGGGCGTTTGCTGACTGAGAAGTTATTAAATAAATTTACAAAAATTTTATTCGCATTTTATTTTCACTTTAAAGAGTGAATTGAAAACTAATTCAGATATTTAAGTGAATTCTGAACATTGTAAAAATTCAGCTTTATTTATCAGTGGAAGCTTTTTTTAGTTTTAAAATATTTTTTTTGTTTACAAATATTTTATAAAATTTCATTTTAAATAAAAATAAGTGACTTTTAATTTGAAATTTATTTGTTTTTCTTTCTGCTCTTCTAATTTCTATAGGGTATATATCTGGTGGGACTTTTTCTTGCATCACATTGCTGCACTTCTCTGCTTTGCTTTTTTCTCTTCTTTTTTTTGTTATTGTGAGGTCTCTTTTGTTTGTTTAGACGTGGCCCCGCCCACCGTTCGGCGTCTCCCCCGAACCGACTTGTTTACACTAAACTAACAAGCAAAGCTAAAAGTTGGCAAACTGCAGCCAAGTCTGAACCCTTTTTGCCACCTAACCCAACCTAAGTAGCTCCCGTCGTCACCCTCCGCCTCCCTCCGGCCACCAGCAAGCAGCCATTGTCCATTGATGGAGCAGCTCGTTGTGCATAAATTGTTTATGTTGCTGCTGGGCTGTGTTGCTCTTGTTGTTGTTGCTCTTGTTGTTGTTGTTGTTGTTCGTTCGTTCGTTCTGCTTGTTTTGTCTGTGGCTGCAACTAGCCTAAAACCTAAAACCTAAAACCCAACCAGACCACTTCCACCTCCTTCACATCAAAGCCAGCCCCCTCCACGCCCCCAGCAGCAATAACAAAGAGGTGAACCTGGCAAATATTTGTGTCAGTCGTTGAACTTGTTCAGCCTGACCTTTGTAGGCGCTTCGCTCCACAAATATACATATATACATATACAGTGTATATATATGTATATAGATATGTATGTGCAGCAGCTACCTGCCAGCGAACTTGCCAAGTGTCAAGTGGCAAGGGGTGCTGGGGGTGCTGGGGGCGCCGGAACCTGTGCAGAGGGTCGCAGTCACAGACACGTCTCTGCATGGCAAGACTTTTGCATAGTGCAGTCAACTAAATAAAGCGACTCGCACATGCATTTCAGCAGCTAGTTAAAGTGTTTATCAACACTCTTTCAACACGAACAAGTGTTGAGCAACAGTTTCAGAGTGCTGCCACCCATAGCTCAACAAAGTTACGCGCTCCCGTCTTGCTTTGGGCTGATGGCATCCGAACATCTGCTATTGCTCTTACTCTTAGTTCCCAATTGGGGTTGTATTCATGTATGTAGAACAGTTATCGATAGCTGTTTGAGATGCTAACATAACTATTATCGATAATATAGCTAGATATCTGAAATTATTGTTATTGCTTGGAGTTATTGGACTATGATTTATGGCTTTGATCTTTTATCTGACTAAAGCCTAGTTGAGTTATCGATTTTCTTAATCGATAACATACGTCAAAACATAGTGCAATAATTATGATTGATATCATCCTATGTCCTATCCTAAAATGTGAGTGTTATCAGAGTGTAGCTTACATAATCTGTGCTTTCTAGATTCAATCTAACTAAATAATGGAATAATGAGCTGAACTGGGAACAGATTTTCACGGTGAAAAAGCTTTCCATACAAATTATTGATCTTATTTGAGCTATATTTCATTCAATACCCGATAAACTACACTTGGGAACAGTTAAGAAGTAGTTTGGGAACAGTTAGATTCATGTAAAACAACGAAGTAGGAACACTTTGACTGAGAACACATTTATTGGAGACAAGAGGGAACACTTTGAGAGTTTTAATTAGGAACAGAAGATAAATGGGAAGGAGAATATATATTCGTTGGACTGAGAGACATTCATCAAATTGTTACTTAAATAGAAATCGCATCACTTGGGAACAGTTTGTGTTTGCATTCGAGAACAGCTGAGTGCATCGGGAAATGCTCGATTAGATGCAGCTTAACTGTGAGGTGTCTCTGTCGTTCGAGTGCTCTGTGGGAACAGTTTGTATGCGAGCTCAACCTTGACTCAAGCTGGCAATAAATTGCCCAGCTATCGCCGCAGAAGAGTTGGTCGGAAGTGGGCGGTGGGCAAAGGGCTGATAGCTGAATGTGGGTGTGGGTGTGGGTGTGGGTGTGCTTGTGGCTGTGCCTGAAACTAGTGCTTGGCATAGCGTTTGCATTGCGGTTGCCAATATCTTACGCTTGGCCAGGCACCTGGATGAAGTCAGCTGCCGGCTGCAGCTGCAGACGGATGTGTCGACAGAGCGGATGGAGCGCTCGCAGCGGATGTGAAGCCAACTCGCTATGAGTTATCCAAGGCAAAGCCAATGAATGCAGCCAAGCAGCCAAGCAGCTCAACGTCTGCTTCCTCCACAGCCTGCTTCGCTTTTGTCTCTGGCATCTTGGCTGTCAAATATGTTTCATGAGGATTTAACGCATACGCAGCGTCAACGAGGCGGCTCATTATAAGCCACGATGGCTTCGCCTTTTCGCTGCCTCTCTACGCGCTTCTCATTCGCATGTGCAATTTTAATTATGCATGTCAAACGCTTCAGCTACCAAATGCCAGATAGACCTCTACGTTTAAACAGGCATGAGTGTGTATGTGTGCATGTGTGCATGTGTGTGTGCTGGTGTGTGTGTGTGCGTGTGTGTAAGCCAAAACTTCAATTGTCATGCCATCAGCAGAGCACGGAAAATGGCGCGTAACGATGTCTTAATTAAGACTCGTCAAAGGGCAACTCACAGCACGGCGCAAAGGATGCTCTGTGTGCGTGTGTGTGTGTGTGTGCGTGTGTGTGTGCCCCATGGTGTGGCAGCTGTGGCTGTTGCCTTCCTCGCATGTGCCGCATCAAATATCGAAAATCAGTTTTGCCCCCAATGACTCGACGAAAATCGCGTCGCTTGTCGCTTCGGGCTGGACCACGTCTATTATGTTAATTTCCGAAGTGTCACCCTAAAAGACATAATATATATTTGCCGCATCACAAAGGACCGGCCATTTTCGCCGACTCATGCCAGCCAGCTGGCTTTTTTATTGACCAACAAACATCTGGGATGGCATGACAGGCACAAGTATCTGACGTATTTTGTACTCAGGTCGAGCTCTAGTTTTTAGCAATATATGTCTTTAGCTTGAGGGCAAGTCAATCACATTTGTATGAGCTGCACGTTCGTTTAATTGATGCCCTGGCGAGCAGACAGCAGACGTGGCCGTCAGTGAACTGAATTGCTCAATCAATCAATCATTCAATCATTCAATCAACCATTTATTTAAACAGTTGATCAATCATTATATTGGTCAGTTAGTATATCAAGCTATCCATCAATCAGCCCATCTCTCAATCATTCTGTCAATCATTCTGCACATTAGTCAGCCAATGTCTCAATCATTCTATCCATCATTCCATTACTCAATCACTTTATCTAATTCTTTCAATCTTACAATCAGTCAGTCAAACATTCTATGCATCAGCCCATTGGTCAATCTCTTCAGACATACTCACCATCAGACAGTCAATCCCTCAATCAATCAATCAATCAGTCAATCATTCAATCAACCATTTATTTAAACAGTTGATCAATCATTATATTGGTCAGTTAGTATATCAAGTTGTCCATCAATCAGCCCATCTCTCAATCATTCTGTCAATCAATTTACACATTAGTCAGCCAATGTCTCAATCATTCTATCCATCATTCCATTACTCAATCACTTTATCTAATTCTTCCAATCCACAGTGGATTTTTTAGCGTTTATTTTGGCATAAAGTCAAAAAAAATTTTATTTATGTTGATTTAATATTTTAGAACACCCAAATTAGGTAAAAAAAGTATTTAACATTAACACATATGTAATGTAATACTTTTCTGTGTGAGTACTGTTAAAGTCAGCTGATTATGTAGCAAATGCTTTGGCTGAAATTGGCGGGAAAATTTTCTCAACTTTAATTATTTGCTCTGGTGAACATTTCTAAACAATTGAAGCAATTAATATGGTATGTAAAACTATAGTTCAGCCTTAGTTGTGTCATTGTGAAAACGTGAAAGCTTTTGTAAATTATATTAATAAACACTTGCCGAAGTGCAACTCAACTTTGGCAAGATTTAAAGGAAAGCATGCGAAATGGCTTGAAAAAAAAACATGATAATAGAAATCTCCGGTCATTGTACAACAGAACAAAAAATGGGTCGTCCTAAGAGTGTTTACGAGAGCGCTGGCCCTCGCCTACATAGTTCCCGTAGGCTGCCTTGGGGAACCTGCATCGGAATCCCGAAATAAAATATACAAGCGCCCATTCGAGAAAATGTAGTCGGCTAGATAATATCACGGACGTCTTCAACAGATCCATGGATAGTTCTGATCCATTTTTATCTAGTAACCACTTTAAGCAGCGACCAAACTCATTAAAAAGAAAGACGATGCCAAAAGAAGTAATATCTTTGTTATTAGCACCACATTTTGAAATGCAGTCCAGCAATACTGATCCAGAAGAAGAACAAGATAATGAAGCTGAAGATGAGTATTATGAAGAACAGGATGGACTTGAGGTTATTGCTTCAGAAGATGAGTATTTTGAACTTCAAGAGAACTGACTATTATTTATAATGACTTATGTAACAAAACTTGTTTGTTTTAGATTTTTTTAATATTTCTTAGATTTGGGAAGGATTACGAAGGACTAATCACCAGCTAAGGGAGGTAAATTAATTAATTTTTATAAAATGCCACTTGCATTACAGCTCTTTGAAAAAGTGCTCCAAATTCCATAAAACTGAGTAGAACATTATAGAAACATAAAAAATGTATACAAAACAAATTTCACTGCAATAGCTTTAAGCTTAGACTTTATGCCAAAATAAGCGCAAAAAAAACCACAGTGCAATCTTGCAATCAGTCAGTTAGACATTCTATGCATCATTCCATTGGTCAATCACCATCAGACAGTCAATCCCTCAATCAATCAGTCAATCATTTAATCAACCATTTATTTAAACAGTTGATCAATCATTATATTGGTCGGTTAGTATATCAAGTTGTCCATCAATCAGCCCATCTCTCAATCATTCTGTCAATCATTCTACACATTAGTCAGCCAATGTCTCAATCAATCTATCCATCATTCCATTACTCAATTACTTTATCTAATTTTTCCAATCTCTCAATCGAGTCAGTCAAACACTCCATCCATCATTCCAATGGTCAATCACTGTATCCATCAAACAGTCAATCTTTCAATCAGTCAGTCAACCCATTTGATCTATTTGAATCTCTCAATCAGTCAGCTCGTTAATTAATAGATCAATCATTCAATCTCTCAATCAATCACAACTAACATAACTAAGACTCATCATGTCTATCCATCAATAGTTTCTCTCCGGAGCAATTACTGAAGCGCATTTAATACTCGACAATACTTTGTTTCTCGCTCTGTCTTCCTCTTCATTGTTCGCCTTCGCTTCCTCTATGAAAGTTAAATCGCTTTCAACTGGACTCAAGTGGGGCTTTCGATGTGAAATTTTACAATTTGTACGCCATTTTTCATGGCTGCCCTCGAAAGTGTGCGGCACTCGGTGCGATTATTCAATTTCATGAGCCACCCTGCTGCCGTTTGCGCTCGCCCATTCGCCCATTCGCCCATTCTGTGCGCATGCTGCATGCATACATACATACATATATGCATGCAACTGACAGTTGCCACAAATTGCGTCCTTAAAATTGTTCAAACTTTATTTCTTGCAGCATTGAATCAAAATCGATGGCCTGGGAGCAATTGTTGCTAGTTAGTTTGTTGTTGCTGTTGTTGCTGTTGCTGCTGTTGTTGCTGCATCAGCAATTAGCCAAAGACAACAATGGAGAAGCAATAAACATGGTTGCTTATAAGTTAGGCAGGACGCAGGAGGCAGCCGTAGGAAATGGCAGGAAGCATGAGCCGGGTATCTCTGGGTGCCTTGTTGTTGTTGTTGTTGCTGTTGCTGTTGTTGCTACTGCTACTAGTGCTGCTGTTGCGGGCAACAAATGAACTGTACAAATGAAAGTCATAGGACCAACTTGTCGACAATGGCAATGGCGCCCAGCCACGCCTCCCCGCCCACTCTAGCGCGACGTCTGCTGTGCTTAGCGCTTTATTTATGGCAGCAAATGCAGCGCGTAAATCACACGCACACACACACACACACCAAATGCCATTAAGCTGCATTAGTGGGCGTTGGGGGCGTGACTGCAGTGCAGTCAACTGAAACAATCAAACGGAAATTAATTGCGGAATGCGTGAAAAGTGAAAGGCAACTGCAAGGCGTGCAAATCTTCCCTTGCCACGCCTACTTTGCCGCTGTCATACACCTCGCGAACGCCTTCGATTTCATGATTCGCCAAAGGAATCGATCTATCGATATGATCTTTGTTCAATTGAACATTAAATTCTATTGAATTGAGTTATATATATCATTATTAAACAATAGTTAAGTTAGCTCAGATATTAATATCTCCTCTCCTTGCGATTCTCATCAGTTCGAGTCTATTTCTCTCCCTGCTTATCCACGTGTATCCATTCATTCGC
>NW_022046380.1:0-15874 GCF_001654015.2 Drosophila navojoa | reverse complement strand
CATCAGTTCGAGTCTATTTCTCTCCCTGCTTATCCACGTGTATCCATTCATTCGCCAAAGGAATCGATCTATCGATATGAACTTTGTTCATTTGAGTATTAAATTCTATTGAATTGAGTTATATATGTTATTATTAAACATTAGTTAAGTTAGCTCAGATATTAATATCTCCTCTCCTTGCGATTCCCATCAGTTCGAGTCTATTTCTCTCCCTGCTTATCCACGTGTATCCATTCATTCGCCAAAGGAATCGATCTATCGATATGAACTTTGTTCATTTGAGTATTAAATTCTATTGAATTGAGTTATATATGTTATTATTAAACATTAGTTAAGTTAGCTCAGATATTAATATCTCCTCTCCTTGCGATTCCCATCAGTTCGAGTCTATTTCTCTCCCTGCTTATCCACGTGTATCCATTCATTCGCCAAAGGAATCGATCTATCGATATGAACTTTGTTCATTTGAGTATTAAATTCTATTGAATTGAGTTATATATATATCATTATTAAACAATAGTTAAGTTGGCTCAGATATTAATATCTCCTCTCCTTGCGATTCTCATCAGTTCGAGCCTATCTCTCTCCCTGCTTATCCACGTGTATCCATTCATCTCCACACCGTGATCTCTTCCTCTATTTGTTTATCGATGTCACTTTTTCCGCCTTCCTCTTCCACCGTGCTTCGATAGCAATCGTTAGATAAACCCAATCTTAGCAGCCCTTTATGGTGACAGACAGATTCAGTCAGGCTAGAAAAATTTCACTGAACATACACATAATTAAATTGTAATCTACACATCAAAAACAGAAAGTCTTAAGTAGTCGCTGAGATTGTAAGTGAAGTTACAATAGAGAAGGCAGCAAGAGCGACCACTCCTCTCCTAGGCGACTTTCCAATTGTAGACCGGCGAGTGGCAATTGGAAGAGTGATAGAGAGGCGAGAGAAAAAGTGAGATAGAGAGTAAGAGTGAGAGGGATAGGACAAGAGGTGTGAGTACTCTTGAGCAACAGAGCACCGCAGACCCGTTCAATTAGCTCTCACAGGACAAGCTAAATTCAAGACCCGGGATTTCCGTTCTATTTCAAAGTAAGTTCCTCAGTCTATCTCGTTGTCTAATCGTCTCGCTAGCCCTGTTCATCCATATGTCCGCCTTCTTTCGCCCGCAGATGGTTATCAATCTGAATCCAACGACTCTCACTAATGCGAACGGCCACATCAGCCCTATGGCCATCATCAGTCATACGTTAATGAATGATATCATCTACATGCAAGTGATATTACCGGGCGATGAGTTCTCCAAGTGGGTAACCTTGGAGGAGGCATTGGCCGTTTGCCCGGCGACAGTCATTGCCTATACGCAGGAGACACTGGAGCATATCTTTGCTTCGTCCATTCACGATGACGAGCCTAGTCTATTTGATTGATATCCGATGAGCTTTTCGCCTTCGTCGTCTTTCATCTTTCCATGGCTGCTCCCTCTGCTTGAAACCTCGAAGCTGCCACGATAAATTAGACAGCAACTCCAGAAAACAACAACCGACACCAGATTTACGTAAATGAGCAGATTTTTCAAATTAAATTTTCCAGGGGAAATTATAGATATATATTTAGTTTTAGATTTGGACTTAGA
The DNA here is from genome assembly GCF_001654015.2 of Drosophila navojoa. The sequence goes on along the minus strand of NW_022046380.1, from coordinate 14,240 downwards.
TAAATGTATATGATTTCCTTTCCGACTTTCATGCAAGCAATTTTGACTTTGTTGGAAACTCTTCGAAAAATTGGCAAATATTTTCGAGCTGGTTTTTAAGAGTGGTTATTATAAATTCATTGAGAGCAGTCCATATTAAAAATCCAATAGCAATGTAACTCCAAATCTATTATATGTAAAAATATATTAACATTGGGGTTTTATATAAACATTCTAATTTTGGTTGATTTTTATTTCTTACAATCATAATGACAAGTATGCTGGGAATAACATTTAACATTTTAAGACTTCATAGTATTGGGGTACGTGCATGCAATGCGAACGCAATAATATGTTGTTTACAAGTCCAATATGTTGACATAGTACATACATTCTCTAATTTCTATATAGGTGTGCATATGGTTTCGTTTATGAATAGTCTGCGAGTTCTATTTATCTATTTAAATACAGGGTCTAGGTTTGTTTTTTGTTGGATTCCATTAGAGTAAATTTCATCATCCTTTCAGTTATTTGACTTTATGAATCGCATGTAATACTTTTTATTTGTCAAGGTTGCATACGGACGTGCTTCAATTTGGCCCAGTGGAAAGCAATTCATAGACCAAATTCTCTGATGATTGGACCACAATAGTTGGGGCCGATAGCATGCCAAAGGCAGTTGGTTACAAAAATGTTCGTTGCTCTGCCATCGAGATTCAACCGGACAAACTTGTCCTTGGCCCGTGATCACGTGCGCTTGTCGCATTTGTCAGTTACCTGACTGAGCGAACAGCAACAACAACAACAACAGTGCAAATACATATATACATATACACGCGTACATATACATGCGCGCCATTAAATTGTTGACAACGCGGCGTATGCGTAATGCGGTCGTGCCCCATTTTGTATTGTCCTGCGTTGTCCTCTTTCCACCTGCTCTTTCCTCTTCACACGTCTGCGCTTTCACCTTCTTTTCTGCTTTGTTGCGCCCAACCTTATGCGCGCACCAAATTTGTCTTGGCTTAGGCATTTCAATTGCAAATTAGCCCATCCCTCCTTGCCCCATGTCCTTCGTCTCTGCTGCCTGCCTGCCTGCCTGCTGTTCCTTCTGCTTTCCAGTTTCTTTTTCTGCTTTTATCGTATACCCTTTGCTCCGGGTGTTGTGCTGCTGTCGCCAAACATGCAAGCAAATTATCATGTTATATGTATGTATATACTGAATATATGTTAAAGCTTACCTGCAAATATATGTATAGTATTTACAAATTAAATACTTTTTGGTAATAAATAATGCCACAGCTTGTGCGTTAGGGTATTTAAGTTGATGTATGCCTTGGCCAGCTGCTTTCCATTTTCTCTCGCTCTGCTTGTTCGGCGCCATCTTCTTTCCTCTGCTTTCTGTTTACTTTCGACGCTGGCCTGCTTCAGTTTTTACTTTGGCCACATTCAAAGTGTACATTTCGCTTTTTGCGTGGCAATTTGAATGATTTATGTTGATTGCGTATAATTGCATGTTGGGCTTCGTTCGCGACGCTCTCGCGCCCTGCCACTGCCACAGCCACAGCCATCCCAAATGCCAAATGCCCGTTCCCACCAACAGCAACTTCCACGAGTTGCGCCTTTGGCATGAACGTTCCTAACCTCAGACATTTGCATTGTTGCTGCCCGCTGCTGGCGCCGTTGTTGTCGCTGGCGTCGGAGTCGGCGTCTCAGCTTTTATGACGCGTCATCTGTCAGCGACTTGTTGTGACATTGTCTGCCTGCTCCGCAGGGTCGCAGCGTGAGGGGGGGCCAACCGGGGCTTGGCTAGACATTGCGCTGCTTATCTAATTATGCGCCCAAAAGGCACGCAACACAAAAATGCCACCGGCCCACCTCCGCGCCGACCCAACCAAGTGCTGGTTGACTGTCTTTTGCGGCACGACGCTTCATTTTTCTAACCAGGCAAATGGACGGGGCTGCTAGATGTGAGGGAGTGGGCAGGAGTGGGGCCTAGCCTAATGGCAAGGCGCGCGCGCATTTATTTCGCTTGTAAACGAGCGCAATTTGCAATTTGAACGCGTCCATTTGGCGGCGGGATATACACTTATACTTACATAGCTATCTATACATGTATGTATGTATGTGTGTACCTCGTGCCTTCTCTTGTTCCTCCAGCCCACCTGTCAGCCATTTGCAATTGAATATTTATTTGCTCCCGTCTAGAGGCGTGGCATTCAACTAAAAGTTATTACGCATAAGCAATAGCAAAAAAAATTTGAAGTAGAATGGGAGAGGAAGAGGAGCCAAATTTTGCACTTTGCTAATCAGACTAAAGCGCGAACAGTGTGACCATGGTGAGGAAACTAAAAAGCGCTGCCTATTTGATGTATTTAAATACCAGCTGAAGATCGTGAGTGGGAATTGATTTCAATTAAATATATTTTTGCTAAAACTTATTTAATAATGCAATTTATGAATAATAATAATAAAGTTTAGTAACTTTCATATTTATTGCATTCTTTTATTATAGACATATATGAAAGTCGTTAGTGTGGATCTTAAAATTAGCCACCTGTCATGCGGCTGGTCACACTGTCTAACAATGCCTTTGCCAAGCGCACGAACTTGCGTCGCAGATTAGAAATGGCAGCAGAATGCAAAAACGAAATGAACGCAAGCTGAACCGACTGGCGCGAGTAGGAGCGAGAGCAGGACAGCGAGTGAGCGAGTAAAGAAGCAAAAGAGAGGAGTGGATTGGAGTGGGAAACGTCAGCTAATAAAATGAACTTTATGCGCGAACGTGCGTGGACTTCAAACAGCAAAAGGAACACGCAGAAGAAGAAGAAGAAGAAGAAGCTGGGACACACATTAAAATAGATGCAGCCAAGAGGCGGAGAAATATAGAGCAGAGGGCAAGTAAGAGTAAGGCACGGTTGGATAGTTATTGCCCAGTGTCCCTGTGTCAGCTCTCCTTTATGCTCCCTATCTCTCTTTCTGTCTCTCTCTCAGTTACAGTTTCAGTTGCCTAATTATAATTTTGCAATTCTGCTGGCGCATGCAAAATTCATGACTGCCGGGGGAAGAGGAAGTGGAAGAGGAAGGTAATGGCTTGGCCGAAGCGGGAGAACGGAGGCGCTCACATAACATTGTGCTTCTCTTTTGCACTCACACTCTTTGATGATGCTGCTGCTGTTACTGCTGCTGCTGCTGCTTCCGCTGCTCTTGCCGCTGCTCTTGCCGCTGATGTTAACATAAAACATGACAACTTCCGGCTGCTACTTTGCTAAAAGCGCAGCGAGCACGGGACGTGGGCGTGGCAGCTGAGAGGGGCGCACGTTAAGCGTTTTATGGCCAAAAATGTGCGTTTCATTTGGCGTTGGCAGCGTGCTCTGTTCGCTTTGCGCTGATTCCCAAAACTTCCGTTGAAATACCTTAGAAAAAATAATGAAGGGGCATATTCAGTGAGTGGACATAATTGAAAATTTATATCAAATCTGCCTTAGAAAAATATAAATATTCATGCAGAAATTGAATGGAAATGAAGCATATTCATCAAGGTCAGGGTATGAACAGGATAAACAAGAGTTGAGCTTACTGAATTGAATTTCTCACTTAGCATTAACAGAGTATCGCTCAGTCGACTTCTTTCGGTCTTAAGCGTTTTCACTTGTTATTTGCTGCTTTTCTGCGAATGTTGCAAATCTTGGCGAAAAAAAAACTTGTCGTAAAAATATTTTCATCAGCCAAGATGGGGCGTGTCCGAAAGGGGGTAGGGGCAGGGGTCGGAGACGGTCTTTGGGAGCAGGGGGCCTGGTGCGAAATGAAGCAATGAAAACGGGCAATAAACAAATGGCACAGCGCAGCGGAAGCTAAAGCAAAGCGCACAAAATGGCGGCCAGCGCACCGGAAGACAAAGACATCAGACGCCATGCCGCCCGTCCAGCCTCGCCGCTCTCCCGGCTGCACGCTCTGTTTCGGTTGGCGGGGAATTTATGAAGCATAAGCTGCATAAACATTTAGATTACATAAGCGTCAGGCTCGAGCATATCCTGGGCCAGGACACAGCAAATCCAGCGACGCTTGCAACATTTTAAGTGTCGATAATTTTTGGTTCACTCAATGACAGGGCACAGCGGGGCGTGGCAGGGCATGGCCGGAGTGTCAGCGCCTCCGCTCTCACGGAGAGCTCATGCATATGCATTGACTATGCAAATGACAAACAGGAGTAAAGGAGAGCGAGAGAGAGGGAGAGGGAGAGTGAGAGAGTGAATAGAATGAAACGATGCGATAAGCAAAGCATTTAAAATTGCATAGAAGGCACGAAATTTGCATTTGTTCAATGCAAGAATGAGTGGGAGAGAGAGAGAGAGAGGCAGAGGGAGAGAGTGAGTGAGAGAGAGAGGCAAATGTAAATGTTTTGTGTCAGCAATAAACAATAGACCAACAAGTGAATATCCCCGAATAATTCGATGCAACTCGTGCCGAGATAAGTGCGGAGCATAATGGAATGGAATTGGGTTTGGAGTCAAGATTAACGCAAAGGGAAAACAAAAGAATATCTTGATTAAAAGAACGCTCGAACGCATGCCGAGCACAGTGGAATGAAATGGAACACTTTACAAAGCCATGGATAATTATTAATGCAACGCATTGAGAGGAGTTTAATGAAATGCATTCAAATGGAATGGAATACGTTTAAAAGTTATGCATAATAATTAGGTTGCAAAAAACGAGCGGAGTATGAAGGTAGCCAGCAACGAAATGGAATGGAATGCAAAACGTTTAAGCATTACGAATAGTCATTAGTTTAACGAAACGGAGAGAGTAGCATGAAATGCATGGAATTATATTATAGATTAGATTGAGACTAAGTGGAATGGAGTAGAAAAGCGAAAACGAAAACAAAATGAAGTAAAACAGTAAAAGTAAATAAAGTTAGTTACTCGGGTGGAACGAAATGGAATGCAACACGTTTTTGGTCTATTCTAATAAGGCCATAAAGAGTTTCCTGGCCTCACTGAAATTTGAGTTGATGAACTACAAAAGCTAACTGCTACAAAACTATCGAATTTATAGCTCGAAGTGCTTCAAGTATTAGTATTATAGAATGTATACACAGATATAGCTATTAGAGGAGATACAGAAGGAGGGTGAGTGATTAAGTAGGGGCTGTAGCTCACATCTGGCTGAACAAATTTCGTTATACACTGGAAGGGGAGGAATGTGTGAGAGAGAGAGAGGGAGAGGGAGGGGCAGAGGCAGAGGTAGCAGAAATCAGCTAAAATGAAATAACAAAAGCAAAGCATCAGCGTACAAAACGTGTAGGGTATAAGTGAGCTGGGCTTTGGTAGGGAGGCGTAGGGTATGTGGAGCTGGCCAAATGGGGCAGGCGAGTGGAGCAGCGGCAGCTCGGCTACGTGATTTGTTTGCCAAATTGTGGCAAATGTGTGTGTGGCGCATTCTCTTCGTGCGAGTGTGCCTGCGTGTGTGTGTGTGTGTATGTGCCGCTAATTGAGTTGTTGCTGACACACACACACGCACACACACACACACACGAAGATACACATTCCCCAAGCAGTCACGCCCAATGCTCCATGGCCGTTCGCCTCGTCCGCTGGCTTCCGCCTTTTGGTTTATTGAGTTTGCATGACCCTAATTTAAAGATGATTTAAAATTCCCGCAGCGAAATTAACCAAACGTCCGATCAGCTCAGCTGCTGCAATTGACTTCACCTTCACTGCCCCCCCTCCGCCTGGCTGCTGAGTGGGAGGGACGGGCGTGGGGGTTCGCTTTGCGATTTATTGTGCGCTCGCTAATGCGGCGCATTTATCATGCAGCTGGCGCCTGGCGCCCGGCGCCTGACGCTAGCCGAACGCCAAGTGTAGCGCTAATGTTCGCCAGTTGGACTAACATAAATTATGTTTAATCAGCAACAAGCAACAAACAACAAACAACAAAGCACATAACAAACAGGCGCGTTGTAAGTCGCTTAATAGCCAAGCGAACAGCTTTCAGATACAAATGCATCCATCAGATACATCAGCGAACAGCAGGCGCATTAGCTGCAGCAAAGTATCGCCAGCCAGGCTACATTGAGCAAACAAGCGGATTTTACAATTAGCAAGTCAAAGGCGGGTAGAAATAACTACGAAATACCCTGTAAGTGGAGGAGTGACATGTGTTTGTAGAGACGGAGGACTGAAAGGGGAAGAACGAAATGGAGAGTGAGAGAGAGCGGTTGAGGGAAACAGAAATTGAGTGATTGAGTGTGAGAGAGAGAGGGAAGTGTGAGAGAGATGGTGAGAAAAAGAGAGAGAGTGCAGGCTTAAGCTTAGTAGTAAGTTTATCATTGAAGAACTTTCTCATTCGCTTTGAGGTCTCTGATAAGGAGAGAAGGACTCGCCTCGCCACTAATATACTCCATCCTTTTAGTACTTCCACAGGGTATATAGTCGCAGAATCCAAATCGATAATAGCAGATGCATTTTAGATACAGCTATATTACCATGGAAACAATTATTGCTTTGAACATGCCCGCTTCACACTCTGTACAGGGTATATTTCCTTGTAAGACCTGCTGCAACAGCTTGAAATCTGTTTATAATAAGCTCGAAAGCTGCTGCTGCTGACAAAAAAGCACTTAGGATACCCCGCCCGCCGCGTAGAGCTAAATTACCCGATTGGCCACGCCCAATCACGCCCCTTGCTATGGGGTTGGGGGGGCGAGAATGCCACCGAGAGTCTGTTTTGGCAGCCATTCCATATTCATGTTGGACAGGATTAGCAGGGACAGCAGCCTGATTTGTCCGGCGGCTTATCGATCTATGACGACTACCCAAGAAGAAGAAGCCGAAGAAGAACTGCAGCTGAATGTGTGCCTGAAGATGGAGTAGCAAAAAGAGCTGCAGCAGCAGGAGCAGGAGCAGCAGCAGCAGCAGCAGCAGGAGCAGCAGCAGCAACAGCAGCAGGAGTAGAAGCAGCAGCAACAGCAGCAGGAGCAGCAGCAGCAACAGCAGCAACAGCAGCAGCAGCAGCAGCAACAGCAGGAGCAGCAGCAGCAACAGCAGCAACAGCAGCAGCAACAGCAGCAGCAGCAGCAACAGCAGCAGCAGCAGCAACAGCAGCAGCAGCAGCAGCAGCAACAGCAGCAACAGCAGCAGCAGCAGCAACAGCAGCAGGAGCAGCAGCAGGAGCAGGAGCAGCAGCAGCAGCAGCAGGAGCAGCAGGAGCAGGAGCAGCAGCAGCAGCAGCAGCAGGAGCAGGAGCAGGAGCAGCTAACGCATCATGTCAATCAAGCGCAGAGTGAAACACTTTAGCCGCTAGCCAAATAGGAGCGACGATTACGATGGGCAACGCTTAAGGTGGCTGGTGGAAGGAGGAGGAGGCAGGACACTACACTACATAATACTAAGCAGGCAACGAAATGGCCCCGGCTAAGTGGCGAAGCAGTCGCCCGTTATACGCAGCGACAGAGCTGAGGGGCCAAAGTCCCAAACAGAAACAGCCTGAGCAGAATTACGTGCGTGAGTGTGGGCGTGGCAGCTAGTCTTCTTGCTGAAGCAAAGTGCTTACATTTCTCTCTACCTCTCTCCCTCCACCTCCCTCTGTCTCTTGCTTTGTCTAGCGCCAGCATTTCAAGGTCCGCCGCAAAGTATGCAACATTTTTGGCCGGAATGCTGAATATCAGCGTAGGTCCAAGACGTTCCACAACTCCCCAGCATAATGGCGGCTGGCTAGCCAGAGAGCAGCTCCCGGGCATAAGGAGGCACAGCCATAGGGCAGCTCGTAGCCGCTGAAGCATAGGGAATACCAGGAAATTCGTTTTAGTTCAACTTTGAATTTCTATCATAAACGAACATTTTGTTCGATTCTCAGTATTGAATGAATACATTTTCCATTTACAGCACGTGGACTAACAAATCATAGAATGTGGACGGACCGACAGAGAAAGAGAGGTAGTGCGGGGGGAGGGCGGCGATAAAGGCGAAGGAACAATGTATAAAACGTTTCTAAATTTATAAATGTACACAGCTTTTGGCTTAAGCTCAGCTTTAAGATTATGCTGCAAAGCACATTTTGTTGCAGCTAAAGCTTGCAAGAGCTTTTAAGCACATTTAAAGCTTTACGTTACTGTTTATGAATATGATTGTAATTCCATAAACATATAAACTGTCTTTTGATGATTTTCATGAAGTATACGAGCTAAGTACTTCAAAAACCTGATATTAATTTTTGTTTACAAATTGTTTAATCTTAAAGTTCCAAAGCTTTTGTATTAATTGAATTGCGCAAAAGCTTTTTAAAATATTTTTCTTATATTCTGTGTATCGAAAATGTTTAATATGAAAAAAAAACTAGGAGCTTTAAAGCTTATCCTGCTTGATTAAAGCTCATCAAACAAAACCTTAATAAGCAGCTTTATTTGTAGATGAGAATAAATGTTTGCATATGAATATTAATCCAAATGCGTTATGTCCATAGGAAAGCATCGCCAAGACTTTAATTATTTATAAATCTCTTCTCTAATACAATTTCGAGCTTGCTGGGGTCAACTTGGCCAACACTAGACCGCAATAATGCGATTGCTTGTAAGCTATAAGCCAAAGCTCATTAGCTACTATACACTAAATCTGTAACATGGCTCATTAAAGCTTAAACGGACTTCAATTTAAGCTAAATTAAATCTCATATCTATAATCGAACTTGAGCTACTGGACACGGCAGCGGCCCCAAACGCGGCCCCAACCTCTTCCAATTCCATTTCATGCATATTACATATTGCTCAGCTGGTCTCGTTCGCAGTGCTCGCTCCTACTCTCAACACGCGGGTATCTGCTGCAGGAACACAATCAGTTTGTCTTTCAGTTGTCCCCTTAGGGTCGATTTCATGGCGCAATTTATGAAACCCGCTTGGCCTTTTGCCGCGATGCCGCATTTCCTTCTTTTCTCTTCCTCTTTACTTTTTTTCTAGTTTATTTTTTACTTTTTATTTTTGTCTTTTTGTTTTCAATTGCTGTCTCTAGCTTTCTCCCTCTCTCCCTCTCTCTGGTCTATTTGTATACCCTAAACACAGATTGGAAGTCAGGGTATAATGATTTGCTTGTAGTGTAGTGTATGTGGCTTACAAAAGAAGGCGCGGCAAATTGATAAAACCTTCAATTTTGTTTCTATAAATAATCGATATCTACTACTGCCAGAGCCGATAAAAATCGATATGCGCTTGCATATGTATACGGGTGTATATCTCTTATGGCACATGCAACTTCTTTTGTATACCCTGTAATTGAATGCAGCGTATCTGTTAGCCAGACACATACCCATTCTACGCTTCTGTTTTTGTCGTTTTGGGCTTTGGCCGGCGTTATCTCTTGCGTAGATTCCCTGGCAGGCCAAACAGAAATATGAATTTATACCATTTTTTTTTAGTTTGCTTTTAATGTTATTGTTGTTGTTGTTGTTGTTGTTTGCACTCGCAAATTCCTGGAACACGACGTAATTTATAGCTGGGAGTTTTGTGCCAAGGCCTTGCACAAAAGGAACACACAAACCAGAGAAATAGAGAGCGAAAGAGAGAGAGAGAGGGAGCGAGAAGCTACGCAAATTTGGGTTGACAGCTGAGGAGCAAATGGTTAGATGCCGCACAAAAGGAGCGCAGCTAACTTCAGCAAGACGCTCTTAATTACAGCTGATTTATTTATTGCGCATACGCTCCGCATGCAGGTGCAGATGCAGGTGCAGGTGCAGGTGCAGCTGGCGTACAGGTGCCAAAGGCGTCGGCTAATTTACAATGGACAAAGTCACAATAAATTGTCATTAATAGTGCAGCCGGTGGATGAATGCAGCCAGAGCACCAAGAGAACAGCAGGCAGCTGGTTAGCAAGTCGACGAGTCGCTCAAAGTGTAATTAAACCGTAATTGCTGGGAAACCGCAACGTCTGACTAAGCAACCAGTGGCGATGCAAGCGACAGCGCCGCACTAAACTCTATCAAAATAATAAAGTGCAACAATATAAATATTGAGAAACAGCTGCATGTGAATCAGCGCTCTCTCTCTCTCTCTCTCTCTCTCTCTCTCTCTCTCTCTCTCTCTGGGCTCTGCCACAAGGAAAATTATGCAAGCTTGGAGCCAGTGCTGTGAATAACATTGGGGCGGCAGCATGAGCGCGCGTCCGTCCAGCAGCGATGTAGCCGAACACTGCTGTCGCAATGTGCTCATCGAACTGATCAGCACAGAGCAACAATATGTCGAGGATCTGATCATTGGCATCGAGCGCTATAGTCGCATCTTTCAACAGCGATCGTCGTTGCCGTCGGGTCTGGTTGGACAACAGCACGTTCTGCTGTCGAATATTACAGATATTGTGGCACTGCATCGGCACCGCCTTCTGCCGCTGCTGCTGCAGCATCGCCAGCAGCTGGAGCTGCTCTTTGAGCGTTGGTATTCTCTCGTCGAGCGGGATGTCTTCTACTGCTATGTCCTGTTCACGGCTAGCCAGCGCGAAAGTCTGCGTCTATATCACTCCCATGAGCTTTATTTTAGGGTAAGTTCGAGTGGAATAAAATTGCGTGTCTCTATTACTTATCGTTCATCCAATTGGTTGATCTGTGAGCTGAGCGATGAGCCTATCAAACGTGATGAGCAAAGACACTTGAGCGTAAACGGGATGGCAATATAATTGCTGATCAATTCACATTTGGATGTCTGCTTGTTGCTCTCTTGCTTTCGCTTACCTAATGCATAAAGGAGAGAGGAGCACAGAGTGAGGATGAACATATCATGGCTGCCACGTATCCCAGAAAATGCGTGCATAAACGAGATCGCAATAGCGGCAACTGTAAAGCAGAAGATTCTCTTAAATATGGCGAATTCAAAGACACGAAATACCAGCTGCGCTAAGACATAAGTGCGTGAGCGAGATAGCACTAGAATGTTTGATCTAAGCAAATTAAGATAACTGCGCTTACCTCAATGCATAAAGGAGAGAGCAGCAAAGAGCAAGAGCAACGCAATTGATGAATACGTGGCGAGTTTGAGTGCGCGGAAGCGAGACAGCATGACGAAACATTTAGTTGTGTCATTCGCTCTCATTTATTATCGATTGATTCAGCACAAAATTAAAGAGTTTCGTAACAATGGCGTCATCAGGCATCATTGCCATAATAGCTATTTCTGGCCTATGGGAGAGCAAAGCAAAATCAGCCGGCGAATGTAATTGGTGCTTTGCAGCAAAAACATTTTTAATGATTGATGATTTAAAATGGTTGCAGTTGAAATCATTTTCGCTGCACAATGTTGTTGCCAATTGTTTAATTTAAAAATGGTGCTCATTTGAATTCTTGTTCATCAACAGCGTATGCAGCTAACAATGGGAGATCCGCTGGGCTTACGCAGCTTTCTACTGAAGCCTGTGCAGCGTGTGACGAAGTATCCATTGTTACTCAATCGATTCATTCAGGCATTCTTCGAGCATCGCCAGGTGATCTCGAAGCGCATCTTCGAGCTGGCCTGCCGGCTAGAGACGCGACTGCGCGAGCTCTTGGAGCGGGCCAATCAAGCAGACCAGCTCAATGACATCACCAGCTTCAATGCGGTATGTTCAAAGTGTTGAAACACGTTCATCTTGAATGTCTTCAAGCACCTTTTGCAGTCTAGCATACTCAACGAGGGGCGCTTCGTGACGATGGGCGAGTTCCAGCTGATCGATGGCCGACTGCGCCGCTGTTACAGCTGCAAATTGTTTGCATTCACCACCTGCCTCATCTACACGGAGCAGAAGAGCTGCAAACAGGTGCTGCGCGGCACTTTCGTTCTGCCGGATGTTTGCGTTGTGGCCAAGGCGAAGTCCTTTCTGCTGTGCAACAAGCAGCACGAATGTGAGTTCCTTTGCCCGAAGGCCTTGGTTAAAAAATGGGAGGCGATGGTGCGTCATCTACTTGAACAGTTTGTGAGTGTGGCATTTGGCGATGTTGTCGCGACAGCGGAGCAAAGCACGGACAACGCCAGCGGGCAGCAGCAAGCGGTGCAACGCAAGTCCATCAACCGTACCATCTGGTACGCAATGCAGTAACCCAACCCAACCCCACAGAAGCACACATTCCTACCCCACTCCCTCCCGTTCCACGATTGTAATATGTGTTTCACTTGCAACTGAATCAAAACGAATACGAGCTACTGCAACGGCTGCTATGCGGCTCAAAAACCAAACCAAAACAAACAAACGAAGTTTTAATAAAACGTTATCAGAACTGCTGGCATAAATCACTGAGCGATGCACATAACAGTCTTCCGCTGTGCTCTGGGCAAAGGGCTAAAAAAGCAATGAAAATATTAAGCGACAGGTAAAACGGCGCAGAAGAAAGGAAAAAAAACCCTGAACTACGTTATTTGCAGCAAGTCGAACTTCAAATACACTGCAATAGATCGAAGTGCTAAAGTGACTACAGAGGCATTTGATTTCAGGTATTCTAGAAGCCATACGAAGCTAGTAGTATTAGATATATAAGCAAGAAATATTATTGAAATTATTAAGTGATAAGGAATGCAACAGACTTGGCTTAAACAAGTACTTGAAAACCCAATTCCAAACTGGATATAATTGAAAATAATGCTAATTCAGACTCCGAGTACCGAATGATTAGAAGTAATCTATGCAAATTGTGGCTTAACCAAATATTGATGACAATCGATGGGTAATCGATATATATCGACATTTACAAATAACGCTATTCAACTAGCAAACAAAACTAAATCAATTTTGCTGAAAACTGACTCAAACATTTATCATAAGCTGACTGCAATATACCCTGTTTTTTATTTTTCACTTGAGCTTTGCATGTAAATTTCTGTTTTTCTTTTTGTTTTTTTTTGTGTTCTGGCAACTTCTTGAACTGTGCACAAAGTGTTACAGATAGTTGCCATTGCACTGGCTGGCAAATTATATTATATGCTGAGTTCTCGAAGAGTCATTTGAGTTGAGTTGGAAAACCGCAGATGGCACAAACTTTTATTAAGTTCTCCGTTGCGATTGTAGTGCGTGATTGTTGTTTGTGGTTTTTCGTTTTGTGGTTGTTGTGGCTGTTCTGCTTATTGTTGTTGTTCTTGTTGTTGTTGTTGTTGCTGTGCGCAAAATCCATATAATTGAAGGCCTGAAGCTATGACAAACGCACAATGACGCACATTTAATAGGCATGTCTGTGTGTCTGTGTGTGTGTGTGTGTGTGTGCTCATGTCATTTTAGTCGATGAATTGATTTATGTGCTTGTTTGTCAGTTGACCTGCAACTTGTGCATAAATTTCAAATTTCACATTGCTCATACGCCGCGTGCTGCACACCACTAATACACATGTCCGAAAAGTTTCCAGCAAAAACAGCCACAGCAACAACAACAAGTGCATGGAAAAGTGTGTGCACGTGTGTGTGTGTCTGTGTGTGTGTAAAGGCATAAAGGAAATGTGGGCGTGTCTGGGCGCAAGGTGCTGGTTGACATTGCCCTGCAGATTGTTTCGACAAGTTTTCATGTCGCCTGCCATCAAAAACTTTGCCCGGCATCTTCATAAATATTTTGAGTTGTTGTCTAACGATACGCGGCACCAAGCAGCGAGCAGCAAGCGGCAAGGCGATGCAGCAACAACAACTAGGCAAAGTCATGGATGTGGCAGCAGCTGTAAAAGAAGAACTACAACAACAACGAGAAGAAGAAGAAGAAGAAGTAGATGCATGTGAAGAAGAAGAACAAGCATAGAACAAACAACAAGTATGTTCAACTATTTTAAGCGCGCTTAAAAGCCTTGAAACAAAATATATTTCGTTTAGTATTTAGTTCCTGCCAAAAGCAGAGCAAGGCTAAAATCTAGTTAAGAGCGAATGATGGGCATGCAGATGCCCTGTAATATTTGTATAAAAGGAGGTATACTTATCTGTACAGAAAGCCCAGAAGTGTTTCATTTTGAGCAACAAACTTTTAGAAATATATGCACTTCTTTTAGTTAATCATAGTTAGTTAGTTAATTACCTTTCTTAGCCTCTGTTCTACTTCGTTTAGATAACTCTCGTATGCTTGTATATCTGGCCACCGTTGTCATGGCTACAGGGTATACAAATAACTTACAACTTGTGCTTTTTGGGGATTTCCTGTTGGAAAACAGTGTTGGTAACTTTGTCTTAAGTCAGTTCCGGCTCAGCTGAGCTAAAAAAAATGCTAGAGATTTGTGAAAACCTACAACAACATACAGATACAGATACAGATACAGATACAGATACAGATACAGATACAGA
>NW_022046379.1:22198-37100 GCF_001654015.2 Drosophila navojoa | reverse complement strand
TCAGTCTCAGTCTCAGTCTCAGTCTCAGTCTCAGTCTCAGTCTCAGTCTCAGTCTGGTCTCTGGTCTCTGGTCTCTGGTCTCTGGTCTCTGGTCTCTGGTCTCTGGTCTCTGTCTCACTATCTCTCTGTCTCTCTGGTTCTCTCTTTCTCCAACCTTCTCTCCATATAGCTCTCTCTGTTTCATTCTTTACTCAGCCCCTCTTTCCTTCTTTTACTCGCTTCGTCTCTCCCCATCTCTTCATCAACTTTTCATACATGTAATTTGATTTCCCATTTCAAGACCTCAGTAGCCTGTGCTTTACTTGAAGTTACTCCTCATTTTATAACAACTCCAACCTCTAAATCAACATAAGTTTCCAATTTGGAAATTCGCTTCAATTGTTTCGTCAAGATAGCGGCGCACTTAGCGGTCAGTTGTGGCTTGTATGTCAATTTGGTTTGGGTTATATGTTTGTGCTTCTTCTTCTCGTTTTTTATTTTTTTTTTTTTGGGCAGCAGCAGCAGCAGTGGAGGCAGCATCTGTGTGGACCAAATGTGGACTTAGGACGTGCTTTTAATTTTTAAAAACTGCTTTTAAAACGTGATAAAACACGTTGAAGCTGCAAATAGTTGTAAAAGACACACAGAGAACAAGCTACTATATACATACATATGTACATATATAGAGAGATATATATTGTATATTTATATATGCAGCAATATATACATATATACACACATACATACATTTTTTTTTCTTATAAAGCGCACAAATCCCCAGCCGCTGATGAGCGACAGAGAGAGCTATATGGGGAAGCAGTGTAAGTGCTGGACGGCAGAGGCAACAAGAAAAAAAAAGTGTAAAGCGTGCATTTACATAATGAAAGATGTAGCAATATGTGACAGCATGTGTGTGTGTGTGTGTCCGTCCGAGTTCGGCTGGGGATAAGCAGCAAACGGGACATCATGTGCGTGGCTGCTTTTTTTTCCTATATGCAAGGCAAAGCGCGAAGCAGTGGAGGACAAACGAACGAAAAAAAAAATGGAATTATAAAATATTGAGGCGAGTAAGAAATGCACAAAGCACACTCACACACACGCACTTGCATGCACACACATACGCGGACACACAGACAAGCAGTGGTCGCCGTTTGACTGCTTGCCCCGCACTGCTTGCCAACCGTGGGTCTATGTAGATGGCGCTGTGAACCACATACAGAATTAATGTCCTTTTAGATACAAATGCAATTTAGAAGTGTGTGTGTATTTGGGTGTGTGTGTGTGTGTGTGTGCGAGACGCCCCCAAAAAATGCTTTCACATGGTCAGCTCAGCATCTTTTACTCCACTTCCTTCTTCTGCATCGACTCTCTCCTTCTTCTCTTTTTGCTACATAATTTTGAATAACATTAAAATTATTAGCTACAAATGCAGAAAAAAACGAGAAAAAATTGCAAAAAATGGGGCGTGGCATGGCAACAAATGTGCATAATGAGCTACGGTCGGACCAGGCTGGCAGCCAGAGCTGGGAGACGGGGCGTGGCAGGGTAAGTCGGTGTCTACGCCGAGATTTACGCGCGACACATTTTTTATTCGTGTTCATTTTTTTTTAGGGCTAAACACTTTTCAGTTGATATCGCAAATCCTTTTTTACAGCGCTTACATAATGATATGTGGGCAACGGCTTTTTTTCGCCCCCAAAGTCCAGCTGCTGCGGTCAACGAGCAGGCGGAGGCAGGAGGAGGCAGGCAGAGGCAGGTGGCAGCTGGCATTTGCATGCAATTTGCGCTGTGGAAAGTGAGGGGAGAGCAGGAGGGAGAGAGAGCGCATGATAGAGCTGATAAGAAACCGGAGGGAAGCCTGAAACTAAACGGAACTGTTCATCTGTCCAGCTGAAGCAATCGCACACAACCAAAAAAACCCGACGACAAAAACAGTTTCTAGTTCTCTTCAAGACTCAGCCTCGGCGTAAGTCCTTGTGCTTCCCTATAGAGGCTTCAGTTTATATTTCTTTCTCAGTCTTATTATTAATTTTTTTTTTATATATTTAATTACAATTTACTTTAATTAATTATACATTGCTTAGCTTATTTAGTTTCAAATAAAATTCCATATTTTATTTAACTTTGAAAAAAAAAAAAAAAACATGGGTCAGTCGCATATGAATAATCCTCTATTTACATATGCTTTAAAAAAATATATTAGACTGGGAGAAATTCAGCAATAATTTTGATCAACCTACAGCACATCAATAAATCCAGAATTTCACTTCAATTATGTTTTATCTTAAGACTATAGTTTTCTCTTGAAAATTTTCTCTCTGTAGAGTTCACGATTTTCACCCTTCATTATTCTCTATTTTCTGGGTTATTGCAAGTAAAGACGTAGAGCAACGATCAATAATTATATGCGTGCCATACTTTGATCAATTGCCTCTCTCTGCAATTCTCACGATGCTCATCTGAAGCCAATAGTTGATTTTTTCCCATTCACCCCCTTAGACGATTCACACTATTCCCAGTCGAAGCTCTAAGCTCTAGCTCCCTACAGAGCTGCAAGATTTAGGCAATTCTCATGATGCGTATCGGCAGCCGCTGTATGCGCTTCTCACTGAACTTATTTAACAATCCATCAATCCAATCAGCTTTACGCTATACCTTAATCAAATCATTATCTCTGCAGTTGGTTTCTCATCTTTATTTGATTTTCTCCCTCTTTACTTATAGAAATTGAAAAAAAAACACATTCCAAATTCGATTTATTTCAAAAATTTATTCAATAATAAAATCAGACATTTATAAATATGCGATTTAGATAACATTCAAATATCAACGAAAGCACAAAAGACAAGAATCTAAGCCATATCCATTAATGCGAATATGTTAGGGTATCCGCTAGTCGAGTACGCTCATATATGTATAGGTATTACCATATATGATGTGATTGTAAACCGCCAGACTTTGTAGCTCATTGTAAGATGTATACTCATGTTAAATTGCTTAACATTAATTTAAGAAACAAAAGTGATTCCCATGTTAAATTTAACTGCCTTGTAAAGTTAATGTTTAGATTTATATATTATATTTTCGTCAGCTCTTTGTAAAGTTAAGCTCTTAATAAATTTATCAATTTACCAGTGTTACTCCATGCTCATGTTAAATTTGTCAACTTGATTGTAAAATTAGTCTGCCCTCATCTTATTCTATGCATATAAATAACCTGATGTTAAGTTTCTGAACTCTCCATATAAGTTTCTAGCTCTATCTTCAAACCTCAGCATGACTTTGATTTGGGTTTATCGTAAATTTCATGTCGCTGATTTTAAATATTGGAATTTGCCTTCTGCAATTACAATCTGGTTTGTCTGGCAGATAAATTACACTTACTAATAAGATTTTAGTAGTTCTTTTTGTTTTTATTATTATTTTTACATGTTTATATATGTATATATCAATTGTAGTATAATCTAAAAAAAAAAATAGATGAAAACATTTGCCTCGACTTCTCTTTGCTCTCACAATGGCAATGAAGCTGTTGGCTTAGTTTTACGCTTGCGTCGCTTGCGCGCCTTGCGGCGCAGCCGATCGAATTCTCTTATGTGCTTAACAATGAAATGCTTCAGATCCTCGCCCTCATACTGACGGCAGGACATTGTGAATAGTATAAGCGAATTAATATAGAAAAAAAATCTTATATCATAACTATGCATATTAGAATTGGGGCTCTGATTGCCGTGCTGCTCCCGCCTCCCCTGGTGGCTTCCACTCTTTTGCTGATTGTTGTTGTGATTGTTGTTGTTGTTGTTGTTGTCTCTGTTATGATTGTAATGATTGTGTTTGCGCACCTTTGGCGAGGGCGGAGGCACATCCTCATCGCTGTCCGTCGAATAGCGACGATTGCGTTTGCCGGCCGCATTGAAATGTTGACGTAAATAATTATAAATGCTCATATTTCTAATTGTGATCAAATTGATGGTGTTGGCGTTGGGATTGATGTTGATGTTGGTTTTGTTGATGTCGCTGTTGCAGTTGATGCTTGTGATGTTGTTGTTGTTGTTGTTGTTAACGCTCTTGTTGTTAGTTGTGTTAATGTCGCTTGTCGTTTGCCTTGTGAATGGTCCCGATTTATGCAGCGCCACATGCTGTAGATATGGCCAACTGCCGCACGCCATCTGCGCGCGTGTTGGAATCGTTGTTGATGTTGTTGTTGGCAGCATTGGCTCGGTATTGTTGTTTGCATAGCGAACATAATGTTGATCTACAGCAGTGACTGCAACGCGTCAATGATCAGCAATCAGCGGGCCCCAGAACATTTTCGATATTTTGGTTTCATCTTCGGTTAAAAAGAATTGACGACCCAAATGTACAAACTCCTTGAGCGACACCTGGCCATCGCCATTCTTGTCTATCACAGCGAATGAAATGGCAGCATCCTCTTCAGATAGTCCCAGACAGCGGAAGAAGAGCTTATATTGTTCGAGATCCAAATGGCCAGTGTGATCGAAGTCAACGGCCTGCAAATGGAATAGTAAATTTCAATTAAATAACATAATTAACCGAGATTTGTTCATCGTCGTGTTTACCTTAAACAAATAGGGCAAAAAGCGACCAATGCGCTTAGCCATTTTCTTGTCGTTCAGTCGATGATGCAAATCGGTTAGGAACTGCTCGGCAGTCACTAGATTATATGGGGTTATCTCGCCGAATTGCTCCTCCCAGGTCTGTTTGATCACCTCGTTGAATTCTTCGGCCATCTCGTCTGACAAATGGCCCAAATCGCTGAAGCGTTTCGCCAACAGCTTGAAATCATCGTACGAGATGACGCCATCGTGATTGACATCCATGATGCGATGCAGGGTGCGCATTTTGCGGCGCCAGAACTCAGAATCGCCCTAAACAAAACAATAATAAAATACAAAATTAAGTCATTATAAATTTAATTCGAATTCAAAATATAACTGCCAATGCTCAGTTGCTTGCGTGCACTGCTTTGTAATCAAACACGCCCACTGATAGAAGTTCAACAGCAGCCGAGACCACAACCTTCCACTGCTTACATGTCTGCGCCTGCGTCACGCACGACTGCGGCGCAGACGTCGAGAGTTCAAAATCCGACATTGAGCCAAAATCGACTTTGCAGCTTAGAAAACACGTTTCCCACCCAAGCACAAACACACGCAAACAATGAGTATACCAGTTTAAGCCACGTGGCTTGCTTACCCGTTCGCTATGCTTCACATTGGCATTTCTGCGACGTCGTTCGAACTCGTCATCCGAATCGGAGTCCGAATCGCTGTCCTGGCGGCGCATAGTGGCTGCTCCAGCAGCTTTCTTTGAATATAGGCGCACATTCTGCAGCGCAGTTGCCGGACGGTAGACAAGGCTCCATGCACCATGTGCTGAACCAGACACCAGGCGCTGCAAATGATAACAAATAAAAAGATAAAATTCCATCAGTTTTTATTGTTACAGTTTGGACATCATTTTTGTATTGCAACTGCTTGTTTTTGTTGTGCAGCAACAACCCACTGCTTGCCTACTCCATTTCGAATTCGCTGTGTTTGGAGAGAAAACAACAAAACACGCACATAAATCAACGCTGTTAATGTTGTTTACTGTTGCATTAACAGCGAACAGTTACACAATTTTTGGCGCTCACGCAGCGTCACGCCCTTTAGCTTATATATACATATGTATGTATACATATACACATATAAGCACCTACATATAAACAAATAATATGCTCTTAAGTATGTTTTTTTGTTATTGTTTTGCTTTGTTTACTGTTTTGTTAAGGTCAGTTCTAGATTCTTGTCGTGGACCGGTTTTCACCGCAGCTTAACAGCGACCCTGAGACCCTTAAATAGTTGTCGAGTTTTGACAGTCACTGACGGCTCAAGTCTCCCCACGTGGTGCACAGTGCATTTTCAACTATGGCTTTGTCTCCCCTTGACCTTGTGCGTCTCAGCTCTAGGAGCTAGAGTAGGATAGATGCATGCAGATCAACTGCACGCACACGCACACGTACAAACAGAACCAGATACTGTTATATGTACATGGATGATTACAACATTGAATCTGTTGTACGTCTATATACATATGTGTGTGTGAACATTTTAATGAGTTTTTGAATCTGTTAAGGCTTGTTGACAGGTTTTTTTTTTTTATTAAAGATAACTTTGTATATGCAACGTTTCTATTGTTTTTGGTTTCTTTCTCTTCTGCTCTTTTGTTTTTAATTACAAGCAACAAAAGTTGTCAACAGCTACGAGTAGCTCGAAAGTTTTTTGATAATGGATAGCTGGTCTCGTTATGATAATCATGATGACATCATTAATTATGAAAAAAAAAAATAGTTGAAATTGGAATATCGAATAAATTTAGCCTATTCCTAACACATACACATATATATTTAAGCGTGTGCAAGACACAAGAAAAAAAACAAGCTCACAATTAATATTTAATATATGCCGAAAACTAGCACAAAGCGCACATCGCAAGTCAACAACAATGCGAAAACGGAGAGAATGAAGCTAGCAGCGCACATTTGGTGCCGGAATTGGCTAGAACAGCGGAAACGGTTTGTGACACGGCTAAACGCAACTATCGCCGCACGCAACGCAATGGTAGGTTTAGCTGGCTGCGATTTCCGTTTCGCTAGGTAAACGGTAAACATAAAACAGCAGCCGTTTGCTATTTGTTTTTTGTTATTGTTATTTGGCGCTTTGCGCATGCTTTTGTTGACAGAATTTGCGCAGTTCGTCAAGTCGCCCCATTTTTTTTATTTCTTTTTTGGGGATGGTTTGAAAGTTGCCTTCACTCAGCGGCGAATTTGTTGTTTTTTTTTTGTTTTTCTGTTCGTGCATTGAAAGATATGTGTCTTTGGCAGTATTGATTGTTGTAGTAGTAGTAGTAGTAAAGGGAGGGAATAGTGCTAAGAAACTATTGACAATTATACAAATATGCATACATATATGTATATGTATGTATCATAGTGATCTATATGTAATATATGTACATATATAAATAAATATAATGCATTATCTTCGTCTTAGCTCTGCCACGCTTACAATTTGCTTCTCAAAGCGAACTTTCTATGCCATCTCTGTCACACACATGGTGGCCTCATTTTCTTGTAACTATAACAGCTGCCCCTTCCCTTCTCGCTTGCTCATCCGCTCTTTTGATAAATTAATTTAACTAATACAAACGCACACAAACAGAGAGAGAGAGAGAGAGAGAGAGAGAGAGGACATATACAAACGCTTACATTGTTGTTGCAATCGCTTGTTGGAAAGGTGGAAAGGGGCTGGTGCTGCTGCTGCTGCAGTGCGCCCACCGTTGCGGCCATATTGCGTTCCAGGATTTCTCTCGAAGTACGCAATAGACTGCGGCTCACAATGGAGAGTGCCATGTTTAGTGTTGTTTTTGTTGTTGTTGTCGCTGGTATTTTATATATTGATCCCGACTTAACGGTTAAATTGAGTATTTAAACTCTCTTTATTTGTTTGCTCTTCTTTCTTGCTGTTATCCCCTGTATCAGGCAAGCGAAAAAAAATGTGCAAGCTGACGGCGTTGCTTTGCTGCAGGTATTGTTGTTTTTGTTGTTTTACAGTTGATTGTTGCAGTAGCAGCGCGCATTTAACAACCGGTTTAAAAGTCACAATTTCAAAAATGTTTTTCTTTAAACAAAGTTGCACTTTTGTTTGCTTTTGCGTATTACACTTTTCAGCTCCTCTTCAACTTCTTATTCGTCTTCTTGTTTTTCTTGAACTTCTTTGATTTCTTTCCGTTCAACACAACCGTTCGCTGGCGCGTTCAAAATCGTTTTGACACCGACTGTTGCGGCGAAAAGAAATGAAAACAACGGCGACGGCGACAGCGACGGCAACTCTGTACCAGAAGCGGCTTTGTATGTATGCGTGCTTGCGTGTAAGAGCAATGTGCGTTTGTGTGCATGTGTGTGTATGTAAAATTTGGAGTGCGAGCAGAGAAGGGCAACGCAGCGATGTTACCAGAAAAACAACTCACATACATACATATTTGAGCCATCGCGGTAATATTGAAAACAACGTCAACAGATGTTACAGGCCGGTCAGTGACTTGCGAGCCGCGTTATACATCTATTTTTTAACTATATTATAAATGCATGATTGTATGTTTTAATCAATTGAATAAAGAGAAATTTAACTAATGCATGCATTTTTGTAAGTAGGTATGCTCGTATGCACGTAAATTTACGGTAGTTTGTATGCTTATTGATAAAGTAAACGAAAACTTACATATTGAGGTCGATGTGACAGACTGTTTGTTGAGCGAACGAGCCAGACATACATACATACGTATATTTACACACAAACACACATCATGTAAGCGCCAGCGGCCGAACGGTCGAGCGAGTTTTCTGTTTTTGTTCTACTTCTACTTCATTGCCTCACCAACACATACTTGCATGTTTACCACACAGATAGCGTGTATGTGTGTACACATACTTCTATGTATGTCTGCATGAGCTTGTGTTATATAATTGAATTTGCTCAAAATATAATGGGTAATCTTTACTCTTCACACTCTAATAGCGATCCTGCAGGAGCACAATGGCACAAAAAAGTAAATAAATAAACAGTAAACAAGAGAAACAATGGAGGGACGGAAGAAAAGTTCTTAAAAATGATCAGCTGTTCTGCATCAGCTGTTATCCATGCAAGTATACATACATATGTACATGTTGTTCATGCAGATGCACATACACAAATACATAAACATTTGTATATTCATATGAATGTATGAATGTTTTGCCAAACCAGCAAATGTGCAACAAGTTACAAGTTGCCTTGGACTGCAAGCAGTCTCCAGCAGCGCCATATACAAATGTATGTATGTATGTATGTGCGACCTTTTGCTGTTTGGTGGGGGTGCAATGCACTCTGGCTTCAATTTCAATATTAGAGTATGTGTGTATACATATGTATGTGTATGTCTGCATGTGAACGTGTACAAGAACAACGTGCGCATCGGCATCGGCTGACTTACAAATCGTCACGTAACGTTTTAAGCGCCGGCGAATGCAGGCAATTTACATGAGACGACAACAGGTTAAGGAGAGTGTTTTGGTTACCTTGCAATGTGCATTGTGTGCCTATAATGTAGGTGTGAATATTTAATTATATACATAAAATGTAAACAACTTTCAATGCTCTCATAGAGCTTGGCACACGCCGATGTTTACGCTAAGCTGTGTATGCCTATAGAAAGTTCGATAAAAGTTTTTGAATTTGCAAATCATATAATGCTGAATAGATAAATTAACTTTAAAGTAAAAGTCGATAGCTGTATGTATATGTATTGTCATTAGAGTACAATGATCTGAATAAAATATATGTAGGTGTGTATGTTTTCCGATATTCGTGATCAGCATACTAGCTTCTTTACGCTCTTTACGTCACAGGCGTAAGTCTGGAGTTGCCAAAAAAAAAAAGAAGGCGTAATTACAAACCACATCTGCATGTTAAGTAACAACAGATGAAAATAAAAGATGGCGGGCTTTGGTGTAAGAAGTGTATGTGTTTTCATGCATACATTTGCATACATACATACATATGTATATACATATAATATGCACATGCTTGTGTCACATGTTAATCTGCGACCGGCTTATTAAATGGCAAAGTATTGTGAACATACATATGTATGTATGTATGTAATTATTTATGTTTATATACATAAGTATACATATGTAATTATTTATATACGCATAGTTACATTTATAGTATTTTTATTTGTATGTACATACACGCGACGTGTTTAATTGTAATTGTAAGTTTAATCGCTTTTTCAGCCGTTGATGCGTGGCGGGAACCTGAAACACATACATACATACATACATATGTATGTATGTACACAAACGCATACTTATGTAAGACATGTGTGTCTGTTTAGAAGCTTTGTTGTTTTCGTTCTGTCTTTTGCTTTAACATCTGTTGTTGTTTTCTTCTTTTTTTTTTTTTTGGTGTTGGTTTTTTTTTTTGCGCTGCTTAAGCGTTTGGCGCTTTTGTCAAGGTTTTCTTTTTCGTCTGTTCGAGATTTCCGCAACGCCATTTAGCTTTTGGCGTACGTGTTGTGCCTCATTGTCGTCTGCCGGCTCCACAGCAACAACAGCGACAACAACATAAGAGCTGTTTTGATACTGGTATTTTCAATTTCATTAATACTGCGCTCTGCAATCGTATTGAGAGATAATTTCCATGCAGCATGGGAGAGTGATGCGGTTTTCGTATGCGGATTTTGGCACGTCAGCACTGTTATCTCTGAGAGCATGGGAGGCTGTCAAAGCGGGGGATCTATATATGGGTGTGTAATGCTGCTTTACACATCTGATTTGAGAATAAAATGACACAAAATTAAGTGTGTTGAGTGTGTGTGCGTGACTGCATGTGAATGCGTTTATTTCTTTAGACATGCATGTGTGTGTGTGTGTTTGAGTTTGGTGGCGTTGCCACAGTTCCACAAAGTCTACGTGCGGCATGCAACGTATCCTTTTTGTTGGCGTAGGCTCAAGTGGAAGGCAAATGCACTTAAATGTTGCCATTTATACATATGTATATGTACATACATGTATGTATGTGCTTGCACATATTTGTAAGCATATTTACAGTAATTCATGGACAGACAAAATCAAGCGCCTTATCAGCGACCTGCTTGTGCTATTTTTCATTTATTATTTTTGTTTATTGTTGTTACAATTGATAAAAAAAAAGAAAAAAAAAAAACAACAGCAACGGACATTTCGTCCATCATTAATTTGAAAGTGCGGGCGCTTTGTATGTAAAGATTAGGCCGAAAAATAATCACAAAATTAACGAGGGCCGTGTGACAAGTTCCTGGCTATACTTTAAGCACGTGATATGAAATGTTCTCCATTGTTCTAGAAAGCTTTGCCTACTAAAGAAGTATTGAAAGAATTTAGACTTTTAAATATTCATTTACATATGTATGTACGTTGATCTGCTTCCTGTTAAATAGTGTGTATAGTAACATATTTATATGTAACATATTATATGTAAAATATTAATGTTGAAATGATTTATCGTATGCCCCAAAGCATTGGCGAACTCCCTAAACGGCCCTCGCCGAAAAAAAGTCACAAACAGATTTGGAAATAGCTTCGATGAATTGGGTAAATAAGAAACCAAACTGGTAAACAAAGTTTTTAATTTATTTGTATCTTTTTTTTTTTCATTTAGTTTGCGAGTGTATTTTGCCGTTCGTTTTAAGTTGCCAAAGTTCAAGATGTTTTTTTTTTTTTTTTGCATCGATCCAAGTCCAAGTTTGAAACAAAATACATTTGGAATAATTAGTCAGTGAATTAATAGAACTTAAAATTGATCGCCTAACAGTTATAATTATGCAAAGATCCATTGGCCTTGTAGAGAAACAACAACAAAACAAACAGCAAGAGAAATCAAAACATTTCAAACCCATAAACAGCATACAAACTTACGGCTGTGCATGCTACGCTTCGCTCTCTCTCTCTCTCTCACACACTTATTTTTTCTGCGGGTGTAATCATGTGTGTGTGTGTGTGTGTGTGTGTTGGTGGTATTGCTTTAGCTGTAATCCACACCAGAAGGGCGCATCATGGCTGCCCTGACAGACAGCGATGCTTTCTTCCTACAAGTCACTCACGAAGAGATGAACTCTTTATTTCGTAACATTTGTATTACATGCACATAGTAAAATAATAATTAAGCAATAATATAAATATTACGATATATTTGTTAGTACACACATACCATGTACATATAAAAGATAGTCATACATATGTATATTACGCTTCAACTCAGCATTCAATTATTCATTATGTAGAGCATTCACTGTGCCATGTGTACTGTTTACCCCTTCCCCGTATTGGTCAAGTGCTAAGTGGTAAACAGCAATTCGACGCTTCGCCTGGGCCTTCGGCAGCACTTTTGTAAATTTATGGCTATTTTTAGGTGAAAATACAATTCGCTTTATCTCTTAACGAAAATAAGTAATTTGTAACTTCAGCGACGTTGAAGCCGGCACGTTAGCCAAAAAAAAAAAAAAAACAACAACAACAAATCGTGCGTAAACAAAATTGTAAAAAAATGAAAAACAAATAAACAAACAATAACAAAGCCCCACAACCTTACAGAACTTATCTCATTACAGTTTTGAAGCCATTTGGTGTAAATTAACATCGTATACGTAAGACGTAAAAAGCAATTGTAATTGGACAGGTGACATAATATCATGAAAGCAACAAATTTATGTTGAGCTAGAGCTAAAAGAAACATTCGACAGTCTTTGTATTTAAACTTGCGCGCCTTATGGAGTAACTCAAACAGCTGCAACAGCTGTTAAGAGTCAGTGCTGGTAGCGAGCACTAAATGTTGATAACAGAGATGTATATCGATAATAAAATAGACAGAAATTGCAAAGCACAATGATTATTTTTTTCATTAATCAAAAAAGTGAAACTAGCTAAGAATTTAATAAAATGTACTTATTCTTAATTATCTTATAATGTTGCGAAATTATTCTCAAAATTAATATAATTGCATCGATATATCAATGCATTTACATCGATATAGTGCCAATATACGCACTTAACAAGCAGTGGCAATCGCATTAATGGCACTCGATTTTAGCGACTATCATTATCGACAAGCTATCTGTCAGAGGAAAAAGAGAAGATTGCAACTGTAGCGGAATAGATTTATTGATTTTAATATTCTAGTTAATAAAACTAACCAAGTGCTGAAATTAATAGCGAGAAATCTGCAAAATGGAGGCGCTGGTGAATTACAGCAGCGAAGATGAGCACGAGGAAGATTCCGGCAACGAGATTCGGGTAAATACACCATCCCAAAATGTTTAAGAGAAAAAAAAAACCCAAATGTCAGAGTATTTTTTTTGTGTATACATTTTGCCGAGGCGAGCAAGCCTCTATGCATATACGTATGTGCGTGTGCATATGTGTGCTGCGTGCATGTATGTTTGTGCGTACTATCCACATCTATATATATTTCTAATATAAGCCGAAAATTGTGTTGAAATATGTAGCTACGTATGGCGGGTAATCCACAACACAAACCAAATTCAAATGAAATCGAATCAAAACCAATAAAAAAAAAACTTTCCTGTCCCGCTCCTCGCAACCCCACAAAATCTGCCTCTTTTATTGTAGTTGTGCCTAGTGCTTTAGTTGAATAATGCGAATTTGCTGTTTCTGAATAGTTGAACCATTCCCATAGGCACCATCACAAACATCAACACCACCGCCATCAGCCGCTGCTAACCGAAAGCGCAGCTCGCCGCCCGCACATGCATCAGCTGCGACTGCAACTCCAACCATGAAAGCTGAGGCATCAAAGACTGCAGCAGCAGTTACAGCATCGTCGTCAGCATCTGCATTGAGCGCTGTAAAGCAGCACAAGTCGAAAAACAAAAGCAGCGAGCGCCAGTTGCGACGGCAGCGTCGACGTTCGAGCAGTCATAGCGCAAGCAGCGACAGCGACAATAGCGTCGACAACGCCGACGACAGCAAAGACAAATCGAAGAAACATCTGGCAACGCTGTCGCCAACAGCAGCTATGTCCACAACAACAGCAGCCAGCTCAAAGACGGCTAAAGATCTTCAAGTGGCTGCGAGCGGACGACACAGCCATCATCATCATCGTCATCATCATCACAGAAGTCGGAGCAGTCGCCACAACAACAACAACAACAATGACGAGGTAAACTTTTGTTCTTACTACCACATAGAGATACCTAGCTAAAGTACGCCTCACATAAATACTTAAGATGCGAAATGTATTTGATGGAATTTTACGGAATCTGCCATAATTTTGGTTACATCAATTCCTTCTCATTAAGTTGGATACTTTCATATTGCACTAGTCAAGTTAAGGGGAAATTGAGAGATTAATTAAGAAAGTACATGGTATATAACATCTAGAACTCTTGCTTAGTGTAGACATATTCATAATTCTTATAGGCATTAAATGTGAGCTAGTCCAAGTGAGCGAATCCCTTGTATTCCTAATAATACATCAATAAGATATATGCCATATCCTAGGCTTAGAAATCTCCAGTTATGTTTTAACTATATAAAACTAATATGAATATACTATTTAGCGTTAACTGTCTTAGCACAAAACATTTGTGCAGCAAATCCCATTCGAGTCTCTTAGGGCTTAGGCATCAGCTCCCATTCTCTTAGTTTATAGCCTCGATCAACATAGCTATAAAATTTCACTTTGAGTTTGCGTCACGCTTAATTCTCGACTCGCAGTCTATCTTGACTTATCGATTTCATTTAGCCAACTCGCAGAGTCTCAACACACAACAAAATATTGCCATCAAATATAATCGCAAATAGTATATAAAGCATGAAACATCGTTTTAAGTCTCTATGTGAGGCACATAGTTCATAATTTAATTTGTTTCAACTTTCAACTGCATCAATTGTACGTTCCTTTTCTGTATTTAACCCTGGTTTATATTTTAGTGAAGAGCTTTTATTTATATGGTTTATAGTCCACATTCAAATTTTCCATATTGTCTGATGTCTAGCCTGAAATGTCTGTTTCACTTAAACTCTCCCATCTCCTCTCTCTATATATATATCTAGTATACATATTTCTGTTTTTGTGTATGTGATATGGTTTTTTGGTTGGTGTTGGAGTCGAGGTTGTTGTAACAACTCTATTAGTGTCTATATATATAATTTTCCGATTCTAATTTCTATTTCTATTCTTTTATTAATACATATTTAAGATAAACCATTTATGCAAACTTTTATATTTATATATGACTAAAATATACCATTTTATTATTGTTATTATGAAAAAAAAAAAAAAAAAAAAAAAAAAAAAAACAAAAAAAAAAAAAAAAAAAAAAA
>NW_022046379.1:2936-22188 GCF_001654015.2 Drosophila navojoa | reverse complement strand
AAAATATACCATTTTATTATTGTTATTATGAAAAAAAAAAAAAAAAAAACAAAACAAAACCAAACAAAACAAAAACCAAATGAAAAAATTAAAGAAAAAAAAAAAAAAAATAGTCTCGACCAGGACCTCGACTTGAACATAGTTAAAAAAAAAACCCTGCATTAGTTGAACTAATAACTGTAAACGAACTGTTCGACCGTTAATACGATAACCGATAACCGACAACCGCTAGTCGGTAATCGAGAAACCGTGATCGTGACTGTTTTTAGAGTTATTAGAGTTGTTCCAACGCGCCCAACAGGGTTTTGTGTCCCACTCCTTTAACTCCTTGAACACACACTCTGACCGCAAGGTTTGCGACCAAGAGCGAAAGATGACCGAGACGTATCCAATGTGAGTATTGCAACAAATCAATAATAACCAAAAGAAAAAAACAAAAAAACAAAAACACAAATTCAAATAGCATTTAATCAACACACACTTATCAACTCGGCTGCGAATTGACGGCGAATCGACAAGTTCCACAACAAATTCTCTTGCAGGCCTCTCCGCAATCAACAATCCACAATGGTAGATCAGCAGCGGATGCATCGAACGACAATGTTTAACTTCGGTTTCTTGTTAACAGCAACAGCGACTAATTAACCAAACAATTTCTTTTAATTTTCCGTTTCATTCTCTGTTTCGTTACGAACAAAAACTTCATTTTAAACCTAAAAGTTCGCGTTTGCTGATGATGAATGTCCTTGCATTAACATGAACTTTCGGCTGCCCGTCTCTTTTCATTGCAGGATGCACGCGGCAGACACCGCGACTCGGAGCGCAACAGGGATAAGGAGCGTGACAAGGAGCGCGACAAGGAATACAGCAAGGTGAGACTAAAGTCAGGAGACAATGATGCGGCAGAAGGCGAGCTTGACATGTTAACTATAGCTGAATTTGTCGAAAATTCATTTTCTGAATAGCTGAACTATCACAATTCAGCTATTCATTGCTGAAAAGCTGAATTTGTGGAAAATCCATATTCTGAGTAACTAAACTATATGTTACTAGATCTATTTTGTTCAAAAGTGGCTGAGCAACAGCTTTATCCACTATGCAGTAGTTGCTGAATAGCTGAATTTGTGTAAGCGCCATTTTCTGTATAGCTAAACCACCGCTTGATTTATTTTGCTCAATGAAGGCTGAGCCACAGCTATATTTATAACTGCTGAATAGCTGAATTTGTAGAAAATCTATTTTCTGAATAGCTGAACTATCACAATTCAGCTATTCATTGCTGAAAAGCTGAATTTGTGGAAAATCCATATTCTGAGTAACTAAACTATATGTTAACTAGATCTATTTTGTTCAATAGTGGCTGAGCAACAGCTTTATCCACTATGCAGCAGTTGCTGAACAGCTGAATTTGTGTAAGCGCCATTTTCTGTATAGCTAAACCATCGCTTGATTTATTTTGCTCAATGATGGCAGGACCACAGCTATATTTATAACTGCTGAATAGCTGAGTTTGTAGAGAATCCATTTTGTTCACTAGAGGCTGAGCAACAGCTATATCCATAACTGAGTTTATGGGGATTCAATTATGAAACTGCCCAACTCTATTTCTTTCCCTTTTCGATCCATGTGTGGCTCGACTATCTCGCTCTAATCTCTTGCTTGGGCTTAGCATCCTTAACTGAACACTTCACATATCGTTCACAGAGCGAGCGCCACCATCGCACCAAAGAGAGCAACAAGGAGGGCGACTATAAGCGCGAACGCGAACGCGAACGTGAGGAGCGTCGCCATGGCAGTGGCAGCGGTCGGGACAGAGACAGAGATAGGACTGGCTCCAGGCATCAGCAGGGTAAAGAGGCGCGCTATAGCGACAATTCGCGCAACTATAACTCCTCGTCCTCCACATCTTTGACTTACAAATCTCAGTCACAGCAGCAGCTGCAGCAGCCGCAGTCGCAGTCGCGTCGCTCCTATGACGATCGTAGCCGACGTCGTTCTCGTTCCCGCTCGAGATCTGGCTCCCGCACACGCACGCCCACCGAGGCACCCGGCAGCCGTCGGCGCCATGCGACGTCTCAGTCAACACGCAAATACCGCAGACGTGGCTCGCACGATTCGAGCAGCCGTTCCAGATCGCCGCCCGCTCCAAAGTCCAGCGAGCCTCTGTTGAAGAGCGTCTATCCCGTGTCCGGGCTGCTCGGCAAGTCGCCGGGCCATGGCATGCCATACAACGCACCTGGTGGTGCTGCTGGTGGTGTTGGTGGGTGTGGTTCGGCAGCCTCGGTAGCGGCTGCAACAGCAGCCGCTGTGACAGCCAACATGTCGGTGGGCGGCGGTGTTCCCGGCGGTGGACTACTGCCCACGCCGAACTATGCGCCCAAAATACCATCGTTAATGTCGCTCGAGCTGAATACACCGCCCAGCGCCCTAGTCGAATCGCAGCCGTCGGCTGTGCAACTGCCCAAGTACTATAATCCGAGCATCATCAATGCCAATCGCTATGCCGAGCAGCAGCAGAAGCGGAAGCTGCTGTGGGGCTCCAAGAAGAGCGAGGATTCGGCCAACAAGTGGGGCAATGCGCACTTCTCTCAGGACTCCGATGGCAAGGTGGCATCCAAGTTTATGCGGCTCATGGGCATCAAGAATGCCACCAACAGCAATACAAATCCCAGCAGCAACAACAGCAGCCAAAACAATGGCGGTTCCAATGCGGATGCAACGACTGACCCAACCTGCAGGAGCAGCAATGGCAATGGGGGTGGGGGATCTGTGCCCACCGATGTCCAGCTACGCCAGCGCATGTTCTCCAACATGGAGCAGCAGTACGAGGTGGCCCGTGCCGCCACCCATACGATGCGGGGCGTCGGCCTTGGATTTGGCTCGCAGCCGCGCAGCTTTTGAGGCGTTCGAGTGGATGCTGTAAATAGAACGTTAAGAAACTCGTTAAGTCACCCACAACAACTGTTCTAAATATCCGTTCGCAATATTTATTTGTGTTAACTGCAAATATCTTGAACTATATAATTCAATTCTTGGTTATATGAATGTATCCTTTTGTGTGTGTGTTTTTTTTTTTTTGAGTACTTCAAATAAATTTGCGAGAAAAAAGTTCCAATTCAAGTGAAATTGTTTATCATGGTATGGGATGTATAGAGCTCTATCTGGAGCAGTCTGAAATATATAATTCGATAACTTTTCGAAGAAAATTAAAATTAAATTGAGCAGTTTTAATTTTTAGCTCTAGAAAAAGTTGAAAAATTCTGAAAAGCTGTTATCAGACGATAATTCCTAGAGTAAAAATAGACCTTGAGGCATACATGAAAGTGGACAGTAATATGTATGTAGTAGAATGTTCATGAGTATTAGAGATCTATAGAAACAAAATTAATTAAAATGTAGTTTTGAAAAATGAAAGAGAAAAAAGAAAAAGCTCTTAGTAATTCGCAAGGATTTACTGGAGAACAAGTTACTGGATTACTAGATTACAAAAATTTGGATTTGTATAAAAAATCTACTTTTATTTGATTTAGACCTTATAAATATGTGGTATGATCTCCATATAATATAATATATATATATGTATATGTATAATCCTGCAGAAAGTTGAGTTGGTTTTAGGGTTTTGTCATATAAATATTGAGGAGCATTCGAGTCTTAGGGGTATTTCTTTATATAGCTATTCTCTGCGAATATTTGGAGTTATTTAAATTTGACACACTTGGGTTATACGTCTACAAGGGCAAAACCGAACTCAACTTAAGTCTAACGAAATGCAAAATCACTTTTACGTGCATATACGAAATGGAGTTCTGTTACATTGACTTACATATATACATATACATATTGTCGTAGGTGGTAATTCTAAAGCTAGGTTGGTCCTTCGATTCTAACCAATTGCAGACTTTTACAGTTTTCGACGATTTAAAAGACAGTTATAAAACTAATGAGCTACGATTCCATTTACACTCTCGCGTATATAAATATGATTTGTTCGCTAAATATTCGAAAGACGTAGACAAAAAAGAGTCTCCGCTATATGCTATAAATATATATATGTATAAATCTCGGAATATTAGGCTAATTCTCAAAATAGCTGCTCTATGATCGATCGGCCGACCGACTATGACTAAGTGTGGGTATATAGATGTCTAAGCGGGAGGGAGTCTTATGCTGCCCAGCGTGACTTCTGCAATTCAATTTGCCCCTCCAGCGTTTTGGCCAAGTAGATAACCAGCAATTGGACAAGTGCCACGCCCAGTGCAATGCCTGCAATGGTGTAGAGATTCCGCTCGGCCCAGACGCGTACGACCTCAATGCAGCCGCTGGTCCATATGATTTTGCTGGCAGCCGCCACTGAATGCACCTGGACCCCATAGCCGCACATGATGTTGACCAGGCCCGTGCTGATGTCGGTGGCATTGATGCAACAGCTGTAGGGCACGCCGCACTTCTCCACCGAGGGCGAGGAGCAATTGAAGTACTCATTTTTGCTCCAATCCTGGTAGCCGGCGTTGCTCAGGCCGCAGCACTGGAACTCTATCTGGGCGAAGTCAATGAAATTCTGCAAATCCGGATCATCGCGATACGAGTGAATGATCTTGTCCGTAAACTGATCCTCCAGGAAGGAGTTCATGTTTTGTGGAAACACAAAGCAAATAATCGCTACAATTAAACAATTTGAGAGTCATCTATAGTATATATATATAGGGAGAGAATTCATTCCATTCCACTCACCTATGGCCATTTCCATGAGGAAGAATATGAGCAGACAAAGCGAGTAGAATTTGAGTAGACAAGTATTTTCTCGCAGTGCACCCAGGCAGCCGGCAAAGCTGACCACGAATATGACAATGCCGGCGATGATCATCACCAGCGATATGTTGAGAATGACATCGTAAATGTTCTCCAGCTTCACCCAGCCGTTCGCCTCCTCCCACTTGATTTTGAACGCATAGACGCCGATGCCCAGGAGCAGGCCGCCAAACAGCCAGAACATGAAGTTCAATATAAATATCATGTATTTCACCCAGGAGCTGACGAACGTAAAGTGATGCGGATAGGAGATACGTTGATGCATATCGCGCACCTCAATGCCATAGTAGCCGCCGTTGACCCCACCTCCACCGCTGCCACCCCCACCGCCTCCGCCGCCTCCATGACCATGGTATCTATAATTACTCATTGTTCGTTGCCTGGCTGACCTGAGCGATGCGCACTTTTCACACAGACATATTTTACCGTTATTATACTGTTAAATACATGATTGTTCGTTTCGCTTGCATTCTTATATGTTTTGTTAATTTATGTATTTACATTTTGTGTTTTTAAAACGGTGTCATTTTGGGCCCAGACACTAATCTAAACATTGGCTGTATGTGTGTATGTATGTGTGTATATATATGCGTATATCGATATATCGATACGTTGGCAAATTGAATTCGCCTTCAACTGCGCGCGATAGTCAAAACGGAACTAAAAGCTTATTTAACAGTATGGATTTTTGTATAAATGAAAACTATCATTTTATTTAGTTACTAAAATAAAGATGAACTTATTTCATTAATTTAATCGCGTTGCTTTGTTCACTATAGTTCCCCTTCGACTGCACTCGATAGTCAAAACAATACGTGAGCAAAATATTAGTTGACTTTATCGATTTATTTTGTAAATGAGAGCTATAATAGTGTTTAGTAATGATTTTAATATTTACGTTTATTTATTGTTTGATTGATATATTTCATATGCATATGTGCTTGCTTTAATAGCCCAAGCGTTGTTCACTTCGGAACTAGTTCAACTGCAAACCCAGTATTTCTACTGTAGTATATGCACGTGAATGATTCAGCGCCCAGCTAGCAGCAGCTGCTTTAGTCGAGTGCAAGTTGTTAACAACTGATAATGCTTGCCGCTGGCGCTGCTGCTGCTGCTGCCGTTCAAAGTTTGAACCGCGTACCATGCAAATCCCGAGAGTAGCCATTATCGCCGATAAGCAAGCCAATAATTAGATTTTGTCATATGTGCTACGCTATTTAATAGCCGTAGTAGTTCGATAACATACGCAGTTCAGAGCAAAGATCGCCGCTATGAATTTTGTGCTGCGTTTCATCATATTTTGCATTGATCCGCTTGGCCTGGGCCGCCGCTTCCTCGTCCGGCCCGCTCGCAATCTCACGCTCAATGTGTACGATCGCTTTCGCAGCAAGGCCGATGAGAAGGTGGACACCATACGGGAGCTGGTGCTGCGCCTGGGCCTCATCGCCTTTGCCGTTGTGTTGATCATCTGGTTGGCCGTCTTCTTCTATGCCGCCTTCTATTATGTCTACATGCCGCCCATCTCGCATACGCGGCCCGTTCACATGCAGTTCAAGTGGGTATCGCTCTCTCTCGCTCTCTCTCTCTCTCTCTCTCTGCGCCTCTCGCTAAAACGAATAATTCATATTTCGTAGAACCTGCCTGGAGACGAGCACACCGTGCACCTTTCCCCACGCCCACGTCTCGCTGACCAAAAAGCAACAACTGCTGATGGTGGGTCAAGCGTACAAGGTCATTGTCAACATTGATATGCCGGAATCGCCGCAGAATCTGGAGCTGGGCATGTTCATGGTCTGCGCCGAAATGCGCGACTACGATTCAATGCTGCGCGGCCATTCCTGTCGTTCGGCCATGATGCGCTATCGCTCGCCACTGATCCGGCTGATATCCACATGGGCGCTGAGTCCGCTCTATGTGCTCGGCTGGAAGGAGGAGTTCCAGAAGGTGCCAGTTGAGATCTTCTCGCGCTACTTGGAGGAGCGTCAGCATCCCATCACAGACGTCTATGTGGAGATACAATCGCAGAAGATACAATTCTATACGGTGACGCTGCACATCGAGGCGGATTTTACTGGTCTACGGTACATCATGTTCAACTGGCCAATCCTGTCCGCAATAGTGGGTAAGTTGAACTTCGCTTGGTTAATCTTCATTGCGAAATGGCTCAATTGGCATATACACTTCTCCACCACTTCCAGCCATTAGCGCCAATCTATTCTTTATATTGGTCGTCTTTCTGCTCAGCTGGTATCACTGGTCGGATGCCACATGGCTGCACAATTTGCAAATCCGATATGCCCGCCTCACCAATCAGCTGCAGAAGAAGTCCAGCAGTGTGATCCTCTCCAGCTCGAGCAGCTTGCGCGACGACGACGAGCTCAGCTTCATGGACGAGAAGTACGAAGTTGCCGAACTGGGCGGCCACGGCGACGACCAACAGCTGGACAAGTCCAGTGATAAGCCCGCAGAGAGTGCCGATGTCCAGACGGTGCGACAGCGCAAAGTGGAGAAGCAGAAGGACAGGCCTACGGAGAAGCAGACGGAGAAAACGGAATAGAGGCCAAGCATGGCAGCATGCCAAAGACTAAATAGGTTTACGCTCGATAAACATTGTTTTACCGCTGCTCCAAATTTGTTACTGCTGAAGTATTTCCTCTACTCTAATGCAAAGTTAGGACTCGTGTCTCTAAATGATGTCCATATGTAAATGAAACGCGCAATGCATATTTTGAAAATATGCATATCTGTGTAATGCTATACGCAAAGTCTGATATTTAGGAATTCCAATATGTATAATACATACATACATATATACGCCATAAAAGCTTTCAATTTTAAATGAACTGAACAATTGTTAACTGCTTGAAACATGTATTTAAATGAGATATATTATGTGCATAGACTATCTATAGATATCTCTGAAATATAAATATAAACTATATATGCTTGAAGTGGATTTCACAAATGTGTGGATATATCAAAGTCTCTCTGTATGGCTGATAGATTTCAATATGCTAACTATCTTTGTATAAGACACTCTAAAAATATACATAAATATTATCATAATCTTGCAATAGGTGAAATTCGGCATTTGAAAGTGAAAAACAAAAATCTTTCTTCTTTATAAAAGAGTATGGACTTAATATATATTATATAGAGAATAGTATAGGATCTTTATATTATATGTTAGTCTAGAAGAGCATAGAAATCAGGCTGCTCCTTATTTGAATTTGGATAAACTCAGCCTGATTTCAACATGAACTAGAGTAGCCTTCGATAAGCTCTTTTAACAAAGTAACGATTGGGCTGAGCCAATGATCATTATTATATTAAGAGTATGATAATGAAGACTTGCACGAGTTGAATACACAATTAAATGTTGTTTAATGTAAGACTCAGAGAAGAGTAATTTTAATAATTGTCTAGGATTTCATATTGATATTGTTTGGCTCAGTCAGACTATCAATAAATGACAAACGTTTATACGAAAAAAAAAAAACATATACATATATATTTAAGTATATATATATATAGATAAGTATATAGATATAGATTAGATTAGCCTAATTGCAGCATTATTTGTCGCTAGACTTTTCCTCTTCGGGCTCCGACTCCGAGGACCATATCGATTCGATAGGCTCCGGCGAATCGGGTTTGTCCGCTTCGGCCGGCTCCGCCGAGTCCACTGCGGCCGCATTCTCTTTGCTGCTAGACAGCAGCACATCGCTAAAGATAATGTCCAGGAGCAAATAGCCAATTTGCTGGGCAGGAAAGTCAATGAGGAAGGCGACGGCCAGAGCGAAGCCCACAATGCAGACCAGCTCCGGAAGGCTCAGCTGCAGGGATCACAACAAAACGATATACATATAAGTATATGCAAGTCTATGCATAATATATATTGGGGTATTCACTCACCAGATCGGAGACTTGAAATTGCTGCGGCTCCTTCACGCTGGCCGTGTTCCACAGCACAACCGTAAAGGTGGCCAGCTGCAGTGGAATTTGGATTCTGGAGAGGATGAGCACGGGGCGCGCAATGTTTGGATGGCGTTCCAGCATGCTCCTGTCCAGCGGCGCCATCAGCAGGGCCCAGCATACGCCCAGGCCGAGGATGAGCGGACTCCAAGCCAAATAGGCAGCCGCCTCCGTCGCTCTGTAGACGTATTTGTTGCGAATGCCCGCCGCAGCGGCCCAGAAGCACCAGCCAATGCCCAGCATGGCCAGGGTCCAGCCGACGCGCCTGTAACGTGTCCCGATGCCAAACGAACCGGACTCGCTCCGGAACAGCAGCCCGGCGCCGATGCCCAGCAGATAGGCCGTGGCACGTGCCACGGGCGAGCCGTATATGAGATTTCCGGTGCGATAGAACTTGCTGATGCTGCAGACAGACGACAGAGTTGACAATTCTGGCGAGGATTTGCGTCATCATTCACGACTTACCCGATGCCATGGAAGAGCGAGGGAGCCAAATAGTCCCGCTGAGTGCGGGCGTAGCGCGCGGCCACGGAGACGGCATGGAAGGCGCCGCAGAGGAAGAAGCCCGCCTCCGGATCCGTGAAGTACAGCCAGACGACCAGAGCGCCCAGCAGATAGAGCTGCACCTCCAGCGACATTTGGATCGTGATGGGCGAGCACTGCAAGTGAAGGGATTAGAGTTCCATAGAGCTGAGTGGACATGAGGTTCCATTACCATTTCCTCCACATCGCCCGTGTTCTGCAGGCTGAGCGCATTGCGCCACAGGTTCTCCTCGCAGAGGCGCGCATTCTCGCCGACGAGCAGGCTCCAGAGCGGGCCGCTGCCCAGGTGCGGCAGCACCCACGCCTGGAAGCCCAGCACGGCCAGAATGCTGGGCACGTGGCGGCACGCCTTGGCGCTGACATTGCGCAGGAAGCTGAGCCGGCACGTCTGCTCCATCTCGTGGGAGAGCTGGTAGGCGACCAGGAAGCCGCTGAGCAGCAGCAGCAAGTCGCCATGGAGCAGGGGAATGCGATAGGCCAGGCTCCAGTAGCCACTGACGGCCTCCACGAAGGCATCCCGATTCGTGATGGGCAAGTGGCCGGCCATCATGAACTTCAGATTCACGTAGATCAGCAGCGTGGCCAGCAGCCGGAGCAGATGGATGAGGGGAAACTCCACGTCCGGATGGTCGAGCGACGCCAGCCTCTCGAATGTGAGCCGTGGCGAGAAGGCGCTTAGGAGTCGCACATGAAGTGCCGGAGTCAGTTGCTCCGTCTCCTGCTCCTCTGCTTGCTTCTGCTCTGTCTCCTCCGCCTCCTCTGGCTCCACTTCCTCCACTCTGTCTGACTCCGCCCCGGCCTCGGCCTTGCCCTCCGCCGTGTCATTGCCGCTGTGCAGTCGCAGCTTGGCGCTAATCCAATCCCAGTGCTCCCAGATGAGCGCCAGCAGGCAGCTGCAGCCGAGGGCGCCAATGCCTAATCTGTGAGAAGTAACGTTATCTTAGGCGTAAGGCTCAATGGAATTCCGGTCTACTCACATGCCCGTTGCCAGGTAACTGTCCTTGGCCATCAGCTTGGCGAAGCTCTTGCGCTGCCGCGTGCTGCAGTGCTCGTCCCGCGCATCGATGTGGAACTCGATGCCCGTGTCGTTGTACGGACGCAGACTGGCCTCGATGATGCTCTGCACCACGTGGGCGGAGCAGCCGTGCGGCAGGCAGATGCCCCAGTTGGCGATGTTGTAGCGCGGTGCAAAGTGCTTGGGCTGAGGGGGGAGCGG
Organism: Drosophila navojoa; assembly: GCF_001654015.2. The sequence goes on along the minus strand of NW_022046379.1, from coordinate 11,642 downwards.
GAAGGGGCGAGTACAAATGTGAAAGACTCCAATGGAAATATACTCTAGCTACGTACGTTCTTCAAATGGCCATGCCACAGGCCGCGTCCGTGCAGCAGATGCAGCGCCTCCTTCAGGCTGCTCGCCGTCGAACGCATCTCGATCTGGGCCAGGCAGTACTTGCCGTGCACGCGGATCGGCTGCCTCGAGGAGCTCTTCACGGCGGTGGACACCCTGGTGCATTGATCGAAGTCTCCAAGCTGATTGATGTTGCCTCGCAGCAGTCCGGCGCCAATTTTGCCCGTGGCATCCAGCACTGCAAAAGAGCGAGAAAGCAGATAAGGAAAGTCTGTGCGAGAGAGAGAGAGAGAGAGAGAGAGAGAGGGGGTGCTGCACTTACTCTGCAGTGTCCAGAGCTTGTGGGCGTGCAGCTGGTGATGCAGCAGCTCCAGCTGCTGATGGCACTCGCCGCTTCGCGCCTGCGACACGTTGCCAATGAAGGCGGGCAGCGAGTGGATGAGCAGCTCCAGGTACTCCTCCTGGCTCTTCGATTGCTGCCGCTGCTGCCGCTGCTCCTGCTGCTGGCGCGACAGCTCGCCTCGGGCATCCGGGGCGCTGCGGCTGCGCTCACGCTGGCGCGTCTCGCTGGGCGGCGGCTCCGGGAAGATGCTGTTGAAGGGCCAACGCTTCAGATAGGTGAACCAGTCGATGTCGCTCTTCTCGGACTTCTTTTTCTCCCTCTTTCCCCTCTGTGGCTCATCGGCGGCAGCATCGTCGCTCGACTCCGTCAGCCAGTGCAGCCAGCTGAGCATGTTCGGGTACTGCGACTGCTCCTTCTCCTTGGGCTGCTCCTCGTTGTCGCTCATGAATCTGTCCCAGAGGCGACTGAGCAGCGATGGCGCATCATTATCATTGTCATCGGCTTTGCTCTCAATCGATGATCTATCCGCTCTTTTACGCTGCCTTTTGCCACGCCTGGACTGCCCCTTATCATCATTCTTATCGGATTTATCATCATTGTCATTATCATCTTCATTGTCATTGTCATTGTCATTATCATTGTCATTATCCTCGTCTTCATCGTCGTCATTCTCATTGTCGTTCTCATTATCATTCTCATCATCGTTATCATCATTTTCATTTTCATCATCATCATCATCAGCATTCCCAGCAGCATCGTCATCATCATCATCTTCATCCTCATTATTATCATCATCATCATCGTCATCCATTCGCTGTATCGTATGGAATTTGAACTTTGCCCGCCTCGGCGTCGCCCTCCGACCCGTGGCCAGCGCCTCGCTCGCCTGGGCACAGGCAGCCGCATCATCCGAGCCCTTGCACAGGTCACGGCCCATCTCTTGGGTGCCCAGCGGCAGCAAGATGCCGATGAACAGCACTGCCAGCCAGAAGACCTGATTTGTGCTCCGCCCGCGCACCATCTTGGCGATTATCAATATAGATTACTCAGATATACATATATGTACATATAAATGATATAGATGATTTGTTAATCCTGCCGAGATCGAGATCGAGATTCGTATTCGTTTCGTATTTCTTTCTGGTTTTCCCCAATCGCAGTTGCTGTTTCCTATGGCTTTCAAATAGTTTACACAACCTTTTCGCACAGACTAATTGTGCCCATCGAATATGCGCCCAGATGAAAATAATTTTGATGCATATGCATATGCAGTGAGGACCGTGCTCTCAGCCCAGAGTCGGACGAGTGGCAGCACTAGCTCTGGGCCTCGATGCTATTAATAAATGCCAGAAAGCAGCAACAGTACCAGCAGCAGCAGCAGCAGCAGCAGCAAAAAAAAAAAAACTAAACTGAATAACCTGAAAAAATTGCCAGCTACAAAAACAAAGTGCATTCGCCTTGCTGCAAATACTCGAATAATTTTTTACTCACTCTTAAATAGACCCTATCGGCCGCGAGCTCATAAAAAATAGAAAAATGCAAATTTCATGACGAGCAACTGCAAGAGTCGCATCGCACATACCCTGGATGGGAATTCAGCAAATGATGATTTAAGGTAAAGGAAATTCAATTAGATTGCATGCAAGCATCATAATGATTTATAATTATGAATAGAGAGAGAGAGAGAGAGAGAGAGAGAGAGAGAGAGAGAGAGAGAGAGAGAGAGAAAAATAATAATAATAATAAATATATATGAGGTAAATAAATATACATAGATATACTAAATATATTGAGTTGTAGCTATAATAATATTGAGGATGACGATGATTGTTCTCTGTAGCTAATAATGATGATGAGAACAAAGGCGACAACAATGATGATATATGTATATTAATAGATATAGATATATATGTAATTAATAAACGTAATACAAATAGAGATTGCAAAGATAAATAATTATAGAAATATTGTAAGCAATAATAAGACAATTTTCATGAATTATAAAAGCAGAGGTGTATGAAAATGACGATGAAAACTAAGAAATTAATATTACCAAAAATAATACAAATTAATTACATAAGTAGAGCTAATGAAGCTGCCTTCATGATGATATAAATGATGATAGATATGGATAAAGAGAGCAATTAAAATGTTTATAATAAAAATTAAAGTGCTAAACGATGCCTGATGATGATGCTAATGATAATACTAATGACAATAATTGAACATAGAGTGACAATTTCACCATGATGATCACGTTAATAATAGAAAAGAAAATATAATTGAGATTTTTTATAGGGCTAATCTATCTCTGTATTCCCAGCCTAGTTAGAGCTTCCTTCTGAGCCCGTCACTCTGAGAGCTTTGTTGGACTAAATATGTTGCTGAAAATATTCCTTTCGTTGAGCTCTCTTGCTTCTGGGAACTATATGTTATTCCGTTTAAACCTTCTAAGTGCTTCAGCTGGGCATTGTCATCGCTGTTCCTTAATATTTCCCACATAAAGTTTTGGTGAAATTCAAGCATTTGTCTTTTATAGACTTCACTATGAACTTGGCTTCTGTGAAATGAAACCGCTCTTCTCGCATTTCTCAGTTGTGAATTGCCTTGAATTTGGTACTTTTGCTTATTTCATGAAGATAGAGAGAGAGCCCTCTCATCGCACCCCCTAGCCACTGCTTTAGGCTGCATCTCCTATGCCCCATGCATAGCTCTCGCTAGACCATTTGGCAGAAGGCAATAAATAGCCTGCTGTCCACTGGAGCTGCCCTTTGCTGATTACATCAGAAATTTCTGCCTTTGCCAGAGATTTCATATCGTAGCTCGTCACAGTGTGTGGCATGCTGGAGCTGCCCCCGAAAGCTGCTTTTGAGCCCCAGCTTGACTTCTGCCCGTACTTGGCCAGCATTCAGTAGGAATGCATTTGTTGCTTCAGTTTTACCTGGCAACCGGGTTGCTATGGAGGGTGGGCGGCTGCTGCACCTAGTTTACCGTTGAGTCTAACGTGCTTTGAGTCCTCATTGTGTTTACGCATCGCTACTTCGACTGGAATCTGCTTGGCAGAGAGCAGAGGGAGCTGCTTTAGCTGGGCAGGAAGGCGGCAAAGCTGTGCGCAATTAATGATAAGAAATTTAATAAATGATGAGAAACTGATAAATGTCTTATGCATGAAATGAATATAAATATCAAATATTAATATTGACAAACAAACAACTTGCTGTCTGCCTGCGTACAGGGTATGCACTAGCTGCACTCATTTATTTATATTGTATTTGTTTTATGCATTTGCATTTTGCTTTATTATTTTAGCTGCGTTTTATTGTTTACTCGCTGCGAAAAAGTGTGAATATTATTTTTAATTCAATTGCACGGTTTTGCGGGGTCCATTTGATCGCCAATTGTACGGTCTGTCGGCGTTTGTTGTGCGCCGGGACAGTGCCTCCGCGCTTCCTTCCTTCCTGCCTGCCATCCATCCATTGGTGTGACAAATGCGCCGGCCAAATTATCGTTGGCATGTGTCGTGTACGGCGATTAATTCAATTTGATATCAAACAGTGAAATAATGCAATTTAAATGCGTTCTCTTGTTGTTGTTGTTGTTGTTGTTGTTGTTGTTCAGTTTGTATTTCAAATTCAAGAGAGGACTTTATTTGGGCGGTGCCCAGAGCAATGTTTTTAGCAAGATACATAAAAGAAATTGTAAGCAAGAAAGTAAGTGAAATGTAAGTTGCCCTAAGCTATACTCTCAAACCCATATACATGCATATACACACACACATACATATACATATATACATATACACTATCTATTCTGTATACGCATCGACTCTAGATATCTTCGTCTTGGATTATTTGCACATCCTGACTCGGTTTGTTCACAATGTTGATGAACAGAGACTTGAGGCAGGGCGCACTGATCTTGAACGGAAAGAAGATGTCGCTGTTGTTCTGCAGCGTCTCCATGACCATCGACATGGTGTACATGTTCCTCGATAGCCAGAAGCAGGCAATGTGATTGTTCGTGTTTCTGTGCCGCAGCAAAAAGAATGGGGAAGATCAAGCAAATGGGGCAATGGAATATCGTCGAACGATCGGCACTTACTTGAGGATGGCGTGCGGGAAATACGCTTCGATAATCGAACAGAATTCAAAGTAAATTCGATTGTGGCGAATATCGCGAAACTTGTACAACTCGGTCAGGTCATCGTCGTCTTTATCCAAGTTTGGTGCTCGCAATGCTCTCATCTTGATGCGCGCCTTGACCACAATGAAGTCCATGAAGTGCTTCACCTGCAGCTCGTTGCGCTCGCCGATGACGCACAGGTTGGTCCGATCGAGCACAGCCGTGCGGCTGGCCATGTCACAGTACTTCGGATCGGAGGTGGTAAAGAGCACCGCCTGGCCCTGTGAGCTCTGCGAGTGTATCAGACTGTGGATGGTCAGCTGGCTGCTCAGGTCCAAGTAGGCGAACGGCTCGTCCATCAGGATGAGGCCAGCGTACCCGATCAGCGATATTGCCAGCCGAATGCGCTTCAATACGCCGCGACTGCAGTGGGGCAGCAGAATGAAGCGACTGCTATAGAGATTGAAGATGCGCAACAAGTTGATGGTCTCCTCCAAGGCTTGCGCCCGCTTCAGACCACGTATGGTCAGCACCGCCTGGATGTACTCGATCACGGTCAGCGCCTCCTTGATCTTACAGTCCTGGGCACAATAACCAATTAGCTTGTAGTTCTCGTGCTGCTTGGATTGATACGACTGTTTGCCAAAGCTGCTAATGCTGCCGCCGCTCTGATGGCTGGCCCCAAGTATCGTCTTGATCAGCACCGTCTTGCCCGACCCGTTCACACCGAGCACGGACATGACTTGGTAACTGTTATTAGATCAAATCAATCAAAACCGAATTACAAATCGAATCATGCACGCAGATATCTAGAATCACACGCACACGCACACGCACACACACGCATACATCAGTCACGTACCGTTCCACCAGCATATTGATATGCTTGAGCACTACGTGGGCGCGAAAGAATACGGCCAGATTCTCAATATACAGCGCCTTCGAGTGCACCAAGGGACATTCCATTGTACGCACACGTATCTTCTCACGTATCCACGAGTTATCCGATTCCGTTTTGTTGCTAAAGTGGATAATGCTTTGGTCATAGCAGCTGTCTGGGCTGTAATGATGATGATGATGATGATGATAATGATATGGTTATTATAATAATAAAAATAATGATAAAAATAATAATAACAACAGCTATAAAACTCTTCGACTCTATACTCACTCAATGTCCTTTTTTATATCATCACGACGTCTGGGTGGATTTCGCTTAGTTAACTTTAGGCCATAGCGTATATAGATAAATCCCCAAATTATGACAATCGATAGAAAAGTGAAAAGCGTTAAGTTCAGGTATGCCTTATTTATGTTAGCATCCACTAAAAAAAGAGAAGCGAACATTTTCTTTGATATTAGTGCTCTAGTTCACTTGAATACGCCTAAGTATGTAAGGATGTTTGAATTTAGTCTGAGCTCTGCTCTGTGGCGTTATTAAAATGGGAACTTAAAAATACAGAAGCAGAATATGTTGTTAGCTAGAACAGTTTTACGTTTCATTAGAGGAAAACAATAAAGCTTGTATACAATGTTTTTTTTTTTTTTTATAAATCCTAGATATTTTTATTCGAAGAAAAATGTTTGAATATTTATTATTTAAATTATTTAAATGTTTTAAAAAAAATATATTTAATGAATATTGAAAAAATATTAATAAATAAAACCTGTAAGTAAAAAAATTTTGTTTGAAAAATCAAAACTTGATAAACAATTAAAATGAAAATAAATAAAAATCTTAGACTTGGAGCTCTAAAATGGGAGATATAATTTTATAACTGAATTCAGAAACAATTTTGGATGGATAGCGTTAAGCACGGAATAGTTAACTTTTATAGATTCTGAGATCGACGTTTTTTTTTACATACGGATAAACGGGCAGAACTAAATGGACTCAGCAATATTACGTACTTTGTGGCGTCTGATATAATGGAACTCCCTATGACTCTTACATAACATTTACACATTTTTAGTCTGCCCTAAGCAAACTGACAGATGGACTAAGCTGGACTACTTACAACAGCAGTTGGGCAACGCATTGCAGTGCTCGACAAATACGCTGGTCTTGTATGTGACATCATCTTTGCACAGCTCGACTAATTCCATTAGGTGATTGAGATGCAATAGGTTTTTGAATAGCGCGTAGTTTGGAAGCATATTCAACTTGTGAGTATTCTCATTAATATCGAACCGATCGTATTCGCAGTGGGACAGATGGAGGACAATGCCCATTGAATAGAATGCAATGATCAGAATATAGCCAAGTCTCAGCTCTGTTAGCCAAAACGAGAACAGTATATTGATGGAGATGATGCAGGCGCCAGACACCAACATCGTATAGTTGAACATGACTGCATAGTGGAAAATGGAAAATGAAATGGATTGAGAATGGCAAAAGTAATCAAAGTAATCTCTCTCTCTCTCTCTATCTGTCTTTTGCTCACCATTGAAATACATATCCATTGGCAAAGAGCGATGAAATGTGAAGATGATGCCGTTCAGTGTCATAATCGAAATGAATACCATGAGCACGCCGTAAATGAAGTACGCAACGCATAGGGTGGTGAAGCGCATGCCGCTGATCAGCTCCAGGCGATTGTAGGCCGCATCGTTTGCCAGGCCAAAGTCAAGTAGCGGCAGGGCCCAAACATAACAGCAGCATAGGCTCATTGTCAACGGCATAACCCAGTCAACGTTGTTGAGATCATTCGAAAAAATTAACGTATGCAGAGTCGAATAACCCATGAGCTCCATTTTAACAATTATCTCGGAGCTTGGGTCCACAAAGCCACTAAAATAGAAAATAATAATAATACTATTACCATTAGTAATTGATCGTAATTATATATGGATATAGAATATGAATTATATATGGATATGAATAGGTAAATAGATATATATTCGAACTCACACGGCTAGTGCATTCATTACCAGATTCAGGCTAACTGGCGCCGAGTGCATTAGATTGTTGTTATATAGCGCCTCGACAGCCTGATCCTGGAATATTGCTGCCAATGCGAAATTGAGATCGGTTATGAACAGATGCTCGGGCGTATACTTGGCAATGTATTTCAGCGGATCTTCGTTCGAGCCCAAGTCGATAATCAGTTGATCCGCTGTCGCAAACTCCAGATAACGCTTGCCCGCCTCCTGCAACGGTTTGGTGATCGCCTGCTGGCTCAACAAGATCGTCGATCGCTTCAGCATGCCCAATGCAATTGTCGTTGTTGGCAACGGCTGGCGGTTGGTCGTCAAATGCGGCATGATGAAGCACCAGATGCAGAATATCGACGGCAGCATGATCTGCAGCAGCGGCACTGTGCAGCAGCGTGTGTCGATCAGGAAACGCCTGCTCAGCACCACCTGAATGTGGGCGAAACTCTTGCGTACATTGGCCAGGAAACGGCCCGTTCGGGTCCTCGGACTGGTCTCCTCGATGGCACGTATGCGATTGGCCAGCTTGGGCAGGGTGTTCCGCAGCATCCCGGTGCCCCTCATGTGCGTGTGCTTCATGGCCTTTAGCAGAATTTGGTCCAAGTCTGTCGTCATCAGCTCAAAGCTGTCCAAGTGCAGTGCGTTCATCTTGCTGTCGACCAAATTGATCAGCTTATACAATGCCTTCATATCGTCTCTCGTTCCCATTTGTATTGAGAAGACTGCCATATCGCCCATTTTCGATTCCACTTTCAGCTCGGGCAAGTGCCGGGCGAAGAAACTGATCAAGAGCCGAAAATTGCACTTGACGCCCAAATAGCAAACCTGAGCGATAATATACAAATATTCATCAATATGATAAACATGTATAGGCAATGGCTCTAAAAGTGTCACAAGTTAAGCTAAATTTGCTCATGAACATATATGCTCTAAATATTTCCTTTTAGTATTTCTTCAAAGTATTTTCACTAAGTATTTCTCCCCAGCATATCCTATACGTATTTGCTCAAAGAATACCTTCAAAGTATTTTCTCTAAGTTTTTCATCTAAGTATTTCTGCTAAGTATTTCCTTTAAATATTTCCTCTAAGTAACTCTGCTAAGTATTTCCCTCTGCCTGAAGGCCTTAGTCGCTCTGGCTTAAAACTTGTTATTTAGAATTAATTCTTTGTAACAATAAATAGAATAAATAAAATAAATAAAATAAACAAAATAAATAACATAAATAAAATAAATAAAATAAATAAAATA
>NW_022046378.1:0-37125 GCF_001654015.2 Drosophila navojoa | reverse complement strand
TTATATGTTATATGTTATATGTTATATGTTATATGTTATATGTTATATGTTATATTAAACGCATTAAACAAGATATAAAGAACCACTGAAAGAATAGACAGCTTGACAAACAGAAAGATAGATGATGTGTACATATATGAAGATAATAGATATAGATATAAAGATATGCATACATAGTTAAACTAGAGAGCTCTAAAAAGTTGCAAAGCTTCATTATTGATACGAATATCGATCATATTTAATAGCAGACCTCTGTCAGTAGAGTTTTTTGTATAAATCATCAGCTGCATATGTATTTGCTTATCATATGATATAAGAAATGAAATATCGTCGACCTCGACTCATTCATAAAGAACAAAGTCCGAAATTGCATTACTTCAAAGACTGATTCACATTGAGCTCACGCTAAAAAATGCCCGTCAATATATATGAACATACATGTGTATGCATATGTGTATGTATGTCTGTGTGACATGTGCATTCTGACCTTCGGAACGGCGGTAACACACTTTGCAAGCCAATGCGAATGCCCGCAGTTAGGGTAAAGCATATGAAGGAAAAAGAAGAAACAAAAAGGTGGAAAAAAAACATGAAAATAAAACAAAGAAGGAAAAGTGCAAACATAAAATTGCTAATTTGAATAAGTCACGTGACACTCTCACAACATGGGAGGCGCACACACATGGGCGTGGCAATAAGGCAAGGCGACACAGAGAGAGGGAGAGAAGGTTGAAGCGGCTAAGAGAGGAGAAGGCGACTAAATGACAATACAAATTGCATATGAGAGAATGTGCCAGAAAGAGAGGGAACGAGAGAATGTGTAAGAGAGGGAAGGAGAATACAAGAAAGATTCAAAGAGAGATAGTTTGGAAGAGAGAACGTATGAGAAAAAGAGAAAAGAAACAGAGATCAAGAAAAAGATAGAAAAAGTAGCAGGAGATTATATAAGAATAGATAGAGAAAGGGAGAGAACACAGGGACAAGAAAGAGAGAGAGAGAGAGAGAGAGAGAGGGCCAGTAGGAGAGAGATAAGTTAACAAAAACTAATAGAGGAGAGAGGGAAACAAAGAGAGAATAAAGGAACAGAGCATGAGGGACAGAGACAAAGAGAGTCAAGAAATGGAATGAACTGACAAACTTAGCTAGCAAATACATATGTAATTCCAGTGATTCCAACGATCTTCCCATATCTGGGTACCATGAATAACTGAACTGTCCAACAAGTAGAATCCAAGAAAGGATTCACTTGTTTTTCGCCATGGTGGATTGCCTGGAGCCAATCAAGACTGAAGCGAGTTATGCACAAACATCTCTGCGACTCTCGTAATCTGATTTCAACGAGTTGCAACGAGTTCTCTGCAGCTACATACATATCTTCGCATATATCTTTTATTCTTAACATTTCGTTGCCTCAATCATAAATGCAGCGAGCAGTCAGCGCGTCGGTGCGACTGAAATGCCAATTGACACTGGCTGTCACTTTCCAACCCAATAACAACAATTAACAACTGCAAATTGCTGTCAATTTCCAATGTATGTGTGTGTGTGTGAGTGTGCGTGTGTGTGTGTGTATGGATGGCTTTGCGCCAGTATGTGTTTGCATTGTTCTTCCTCAGCTTTGTTCGCTTACGTATTCAACTTTTTTATACCGTGCAATCGCCGAAGCGGGTATATGCAGAGGAATACGGGCGCAAGAGAGTGAGGGTACTTGCAATTATACAAGATGGTATAAGAGTATGAGTATAAGAACGAAGTATCATGCTCAGATCAGAGGTATCAGAGGTAACACCTACTCATTTCATCATTCCATTCAATGAACTCGATTTCTCTTGATGATAAAACTTCGCTAAGAACTTCTTGTAGGGTATCTCTTAGTTTGTCACTCCCCTCTTTGGCACTTGTTTTTTGGTCATATCGTGGAATTCTCTTCTTTTCGCTTCATCCACATGCAAAGTGCAAATGGCAATGGGAATACGGGCAACCGAAATCGGTAATCGGAATGCGAGCCCGCTTTTGCACTCCCACAGCTAAAAGCCCTATCTACCTCTACCTCCACCTCTCTCACTCCACCTGCCAGAGACGCCTCTGTTGACCCGGCTGGCTGTTGGGTAACGCTGTCAGTCATGCAAAGCTCTTGGTTCAGTTCGCAGTGTGGCAATATTTTTGTTTCACACGCTTTTATTTACATTTGCTAATTGTTTACAACGAATATTTCTGTGTACTCGAGTGTAGTTCGAGCTCTGTCCGTCCGCCACTCCGTCCGTCCATTTGGCTGTCTGTGTGCTGAACAAACGATAGAACCACGCAAAATTAAGTGTCCATAACAAAAGAGCGAACGTTGAGTGAGCTTAAGCGAAATCCATATACACAGTTCGATTTTGCAAATACTACTCTCTTCTACTCTCCACTCTCCTACTCTCCACTCTTCTACTCTCTGCACTCTATTCTCCACTTTCTTCTTTCTTCTGTACTCTACTCTCCACTTTCCATTCTCTTCGACTCTCTGCACTATACTCTCCACTCTACGCTCTATTCTCCACTCTCCACTCTATTCTCCACTTTCTTCTTTCTTTTGTACTCCACTCTCTGCACTCTACTCTCCACTCTCCTACTCTCCATTCTTCTACTCTCCACTCTTATACTCTCACTCTTCTGCTCTTCTACTCTCCACTCTCTTCTACTCTCTGCACTCTATTCTCCAATTTTTTCTTTCTACTGCACTCTCTGCACTCTACACCACACTCTCCACTCTCTTCTACTCTCTGCATTCCACTCTCCAATCTCCACTCATCACTCTTCACTCTCCACTTTTCTACTCTCCACTCTCTTTTACTCTCCACTCTACACCCTACACTCTACACTCTACACACCCCGTCTACCTAAACTAGTTGAATTGCTTGCTCCAACTTACGACAAAGTTCAACTAGTTGTTATCTATTGCTGGGGCTTAACACATTTCACTGGGGTCGGTCGACTGCTTGCCCGCCTAGGCACTTTAGCTATAAGTCGGCTCACCCACAGCTCGTCTTCCACTTTCAATTTATCATATTTAAGTATTTGTCTACGGCCTTCTCCCTCTCTTTCTCTAGCTGTTTCGCTTTCTCTGGCCCATGGGGCGAATGTTTTGCTGTCATTTAAAATGTTTGTTGGGGATTTTTATATCATGTTATTTCATATGCGAGACTTTCGGACGAGCCTTTTCGCTTTTTATCTACACATTTAGTCGAGTGTTTGCATTTCCTAATTAATTACAATGCGTGACTTACATACTTAGCCTAACCTCTATATAAATATATGAATATGAATATGACATTATATATATTTATACATATGTATGTATGTATGTATGCCTAGTTGGTTTTGCCTCTTTGTCAAATTTTAGCTACTTAGCAACGCCAGGAGCGGGAGTCGAGCTGGGTTGACTTTTGCCTCTTGCTTCTTCTTCTTTTAATTCTCCCACTCTTAGTTTTTTTCTCTATGCACATGAGACAATGCTTTATCATACATACATAATATTCTAGGGGCCCACACACACACAATACATGTTTGTTCCCATTTTGATGCCCGTTTCTGTGGCAGCCAAAGAGGGTATATTGGGTTATCTAGAAAGATAGATGGATAGATAGTCTAAAGAGTTCTCAGTATGCAAACCAAGCAATTGAGATCGAAATGGAGGCATGACTCTTCTTCCTGTTCATCGGAAGTTTTCATCTTTACATCTTCTGCTCCGGGTATTTCCTAGTCGAATACTCTCAACTACAAAACTCCTGCTAGCTTTCGTCTGTCTGCCTGAGCTGTGAACGGGCATTGAGCAGTCGAGAGTTTTGTTGGCATTTTCGCTTGTTTATCGTGCTTCTGTTTTGCGTGCGGTTTTCTTAGCGTCTTGGCATTTTTATTTTCCTTTTGCTCTTAGCTTATAAATGAAATTTTGTGGCACAATATTTTTGCTGTTTTTAAGCAGAGCTACGAGCTACGAGGCCGAGGCCGAGCCCGAGCTCGGGCTGGGCCAGAGACTGTTAAGTGGTTTTTTGATTAGAGCTACGTCCAAGATTTACGTGTCTCGCTGCATGGGTGATAAAAAAAGCGAACTTGAGACAAGAGACGCTGCCCCGTAGACCCGTAGCACGACTGCCATTAGGACTTATGCATAACTGCCTTAACAATGAGTTAGTAGCCAACGAGCCAACGAGCCACTGAGCCACTGAGCCACTGAGCCACCGAGTCAGTGACTAGTTGAAACCAAAAGTTATCGCACACTCGATAATTTCCGCTCATCTCCTTCTCGCTCTCTCTCTGAAACTCACTTTGAATATAGAGTGAAGTTTTTGTTAGCTAGCGCTCTAAGCTCTCTACGCAAGCAGCTTGCTTTAGAGTCCAATTAGAATTTAAATATTTGCAACGAGTTGGCAGCCTTGGCTACTCGCAGCTAAATCTTTGCTTGAAGCCTGCTTTGAAATTGTATTGAATCGCCTTACGATGCGAAACTTTGCAGGAGAAACCTTGAAGCAGCTGGTTATGAATATATAAGACAGTATTCCTTGAGCCTATTTCACTTAACTTAACATTGAAGCTCTCTCTCTCTCTCTCTTCTACTCAGTCTAACCTCTCCCACTCTCTGTGTATATTTCTCACTCTCTGCTTCTATCGAGCTTCTATGACCTAAAGATATTTATAAGCCTATGCTTGGCTCTTTTTCACTTAACTTTGAGTTTAATAGATGACAAGATGATTCGTATGACTTCATAGAAGCTCTTCCACTTTGTCCAACCCAAAACCTCTCCAATTCTCTGTGTATATCTCTCAATCTCTGCCTCAATTTCACTCTCCTTCCACGAGCAGTGCTCGCTTTGCACTTCCCTTCACTGCACTTCTCCACAAGTTGGCAGCTCACCTTGAATTCGCTCTTTACACTTCCTTCACTCAAAATCTAAGCTAATATGCAGCTCTTCTGCCCATTTCTCATGAGTATACCCCGTCGTCGCTTCACTTTGGCTATCCCTCATGACCCGGCCATGTCCCTTAACATTTCAGCCAGTTGGAAACTAAAGTCTACACAGACTAGTTCGGATCCGAGCACTTAAGCTGCTTATAAGTAGCATAAGACTACGGCAACTGCATAAGGTTTTGTTTTGCTTCTCATGTATTTGATCGAATGCCCAGGCATATATTCCCATGACCTTCTCAGCTACCGCGCTCCCCGGCCTCCCCCTACCTGCCCGCTCTACGGACATGTGTTAGCTCCGATTTAGTTGAAAAATCAATTGATGTTTTCACGCATTAAATGCGAAGCCAAAGACAATGTGTCGAAAAATTGTATGTGTCATTCGGCTGACTCTTCCAGGCAGCCTCAAGGAGGCGGTGGAGCGCTGGGCCTCCTGCCCAAGCGTTGACAACTTGTCGCAAGTTGTAATTTTTATGCTTCATATACAATATGTGCGAGTGTGTGTGTGTGTGTATTATATAGCTGATTCATGGCCACAATGACTCATGTTGAAATCAAGTTGCAAGTCGCACGTAGTAGCTCCACGGGGTTGGGCTCTCGAGCGGGTCTCGAGGAAGCTGTCGAAAATGCCAACAACATTGTTTGGGGGGGAAAAACAATAATTTCAATTTTTCACGCGCATTTTTCGACAATGTCGGAAATAACTTACAAGTTGACAAACATTTTTCATTGTCGCCTTTGCCAGTGAGGGGCGCGCACCCCACCCACAACTTCCATCGCCCTGCTGTTTCTCGAACAATATATTTAAGTACCCGAAGCTCTGGGTGTTGGTAGAACGCCTTGAATGTTGATATGGACCGTCAGTCGTCAGCTCGTCTCACTCAGCGAGACAATTAGACGACAATCTCCCACTGCTGTTTCTTTCTTATTCGTATCTCTCTCCCACTCTCTCTTTCGCTCTTCACTTGTCACTTGAGCTTGTTTATGAAGCCAACCTTCAAGCGTCAACAATTGCGGCAAATGCGCTCAGTTGACAATGAAAACTTATATCCATCTAATGAATAAATTTCGAATAAGGCAAGAGCTTTGCGGCATAATCATCGAGGAAGAGAGTGTGAGTGAGAGAGAGAGAGAGAGAGAGAGAGTTTGGTGCGGGGTAGTATAAGTCAAGGCGTGTATGAGTACTCTTATACTCATGCATGTTTGAGAGTATAAAGCGCGGAGTATACGAATTTTAAGGTATATTCGAGAATAAGTCTAGTGTCGTATAAGAATATGTGAGAATGAGAGCATATGAATATAGGAATATAAGAGTAAGAGAACATACCTATAAGAGTGTAAAGTCTAGATATAAGGAGAAGCACATAAGAGTATAAAGATTCCAGGGATCAGTCACTGAATAGTGTGAAGGAGCACAGGATTATTAGCCTAGGCAAGTATAATACGTAGTATAAGAGTTAATGGTGTATAAAAGTATAAGAACTAGAAACCTGACATTATAGACCTGACTTATACCAAATACTATGACTTCATATCATATATGTAGACTATAGATTATAGTCTACACATAATAAATCTTCACTAATTAAAGGGTATATACTACAATAGTCAACAACTCCCATGCTTACTAGCTCTACATTCAGTTAACATATCTCAAGTTTTAGCTTGCCTCTCATGTGAATATGTATGCAACAATCAAGCTAAATCTAAACTTTACTCTCGTCAAATCTATTATATATTCATAAAGATATCTATCTATATATATTATATTTTTAGCTCTACTTTTCGGCCCATCAATCACTTTACAGCGTCATTGATTCATTATATCAAAAGTTTGTTCCACCTACGACGCATAACTTTTGGGCTATATTTGGCTCTTTTCTACTTTTTAATCTGTTTAGCTCAAAGTTCTTCAAACAATTTCAATATCAATTTCCCAGCGTTTTCCCTCCATGGCCCTGCATTTTCTCACGCTGAATGTTGACGTCACATTTCTAGTTCATAATTCGTTGGGACAGGCCAACAAAATTTATGAAGCATCCCATCGAATTGGACATGTGCCCACTTTTCCCTAAACGTTTGCCTCAATTTTCATGAAAATTGTTTTTCTTCTTCTACTGCTGCTGCTGCTGCTGCTGCTTCTGCTGCTTCACACATACCCTTGGGGAAACCTCGACGAGTCAAATGGGCGCATTGGCTCGAAAATGAAATGCGCTTACCTGCAAATAGAAGAGAGCAAAGAAATTTCTTAGTTTTGTTTTCGATGGAGGATGAGGGGGCAGAGGGCGGCCGGAAGACTTGAACATGTTCTCGGATATGTCTTAAAAATATAATTAGTCTTAAAAATATCTATGCAAATGGACGCGTGTACGAGTGTGTGTTCCAGGTATAAATAGATATGGGTATAAATAGACATATGTATGAATGCAACTCGGTTGACATTGAGGAGCAAGCCATTGCAGTTGGAGGGATTATATATCTTATCATATTTACTTTACTAAAAACTCGAGCTGTTCACACAGTCTCTAATAGATCGATATTATTTAGCTATTTTTTGGCTAGACTTTAGCTAACAGAGTAATTCAATTCCAACTCAGTTTTACAGCCACAATTTAATCAATATTTTGCTTGATTTCAATTCAACTTCAATTAAGGCAACATATGTATTTTATTTACTGTTAGCACCTCCCATTACCTCTCAGGTTAATCTAGCCAGTCATCTGTGCTGTCATCTGCACTGCTTTACGCCTCGTACTCCCAAGTCGTGCTGCGGCCCCTTTCAGCTGCGTCTCATTATTTCTGATTTGCGACAATTTGTTAGATTTTACCCTCCTTATATTCAAATACACATACACACACATATATACATATAAAGATATATACACATATATAATTTTTTTGTAGCATATCCTACACGCATGCCACGCCTTGCTTTTAAAGGGGCGGCCCGCTTGTGCGGTGTTTGAAACTGAAATCCACTCAGACAGACAGACAAGAAGGCAAAAACACAGTCTAAAGGCGGTTTAGGGCGTTGTAATTTATGTTCAGGTTGAGCGACAAAGAACAAAAAGGAGCACGAGTTGGGCTGGCTATGCACGACTAAGAGATGCCCTGCGTGCCCCTAAAGACATCTAAATATAACTAGAAAGTCTTCATTATATGATAATTTTGATATGTAAGCCAAAACTCTCAAAGTTTGTTATCGATTTCAAAAAAGTTATCGATAACATCAAGCCAGCAAAGTTTGATTCGCCAAGCCTCTGGCTAGACAGACTCCAATATATCTTGGAAATGATTTCTAAACCAAATGGCCCATAGATATTTATCGATTTGCCGTATGTTATCGATATCAGCAAGTCAGCTAAATCTGATTCGCCTAACCCCTGGCTAGACAGACTCTGATATATCTTGGAACTAATTTCTACACCAAATGGCAAATAGATATTTTTCGATTTCCTAATAGTTATCGATATCAGCAAGTCAGCTAAGCCTGATTTGCCGAGCCTCTGGCTAGACAGACTTCAATATATCTGAGAATATTTCTTGGAACTGATTACCATGCCAAAGTACCCATAGATATTTATCGATTTAGCAAAAGTTATCGATTACATGAAGTCAGCTTGCCTCATCAACAGCTGAGCCCAATATCTCAAGCCTCTCGCTCGGCTGTCCACAGACTCTAATGCTTTACAGGGTATAAAAAAAAAAAAAAATTCAGCAGACAGCTAAAGAAGAAGACAAGCTGAACAAGCTGTAGCAGCTGACACAAAAAAATGCATGTAAATAATAAAAAATATTTCACTTTATTTGCTCTGTCTACTTAAAGGATAGACACACTGGGGGCCGGCGCCCGGAGCAGCGGGGGGGAAGGAGGATGCCAAAGAAAAGGAAATATATTTAGATGGAATGGAGAATAGAATAGAATGGCCCTAGTCAGAATATTTCAAAAATACAAACATAGCAAGAGCGAAAGCAGGAGAGAGAGAGAGAGAGAGAGAGAGAGAGAGAGGGAGAGAGAGAGCAAGTGTGAACGAAAGAGATAGATATATATCAAATTACCACAAGAATTATTGGATTTTTTGTTGACTTTAGCCCGGTTTACAGTTGGATACAGAGAGGCTGGCGGGGAGTGGCAGTGGGGTAGCCTGGGATAAGCGTCTGGCTTTGTTATCTTGCTTATTTACCAAAGACACGAAGAACGCGCCAACAACGATTCATAAGTGACATGAGACATGAGCAACAGGCCAACAAAGTCGGGACGACATTTATCACATCTTAAATCGAAAATATTTCCAGATGCTTAATGAAAGTATGAGCACAATGTAGACACAGATTAAGCGCAAGGGGAAAATTCAAAGTTCACTTAACTCATATATGCTATAAGTCTAGCTCCTTCTTATGGACATTGTTCGATCCGCTCTGTGCTTCAATATGGAGCTCGCAAAAGTATTTGCCGAGCATAATAAATGGATGCATAATCTGTTGACTTCCGACTTCACTTTCTGACTGACGTCGATGACGATGATCATTTTATTTACAGTTGAATCATATATGAAAATATTTGCAATTTCCTTCGTAAATTTCATTCCTTTGTTGTTGTTGTTGCTACATATTCAATTATGGAAAAGTGCAGCTGCAGTTGGCAATATGCATTTCCATTAAAAAATGTTCTTTTGAAAAAAAAAAAACGCCACAGAAGCTCAGCGCCAGCCACATAAAACTTCATAAATATAAATAAAGCTTATGTGAAATAAAATAAATTGCAGCCTCTGGGTGTCGAGGGGAAGGGCAAAGCACAGGAAGTGCTGGAAGAAAAAAAAAATGTAACGAGCAATAAAAGCAGCGAGTAACCAATAAATATATGCAAAATAAAATATAATCGGATAACATAGTCGCAGTCCTAGAGATAAGTAGACCATGACAATGCACTTTAAGTAGCTCAAAATGCAACGAGTAAACTGTTAGCGAGATGAAATGAAAGTAACGAGTAGATCAAAAAGCAACGAGTAGGCTGGTAACGAGATGATGAATGCAATGAGAAGATCAGAGAGGAACGAGTTGAAATGCAAACAACGAGTAGCTCAAAAAGCAACGAGTAACTATGAAAGCAACGAGTAGCTCAAAAAGTAACGAAAGAGCCAGTGACGAGATTAAATGAGCTACTCGTCTAAAAAAAAAAAACAAGTAAGCTAGTAACAAGATGATGAAAGCTTAAAAAAAAAAGAGTAAACGCTAGTAACGAATTGATATGAAGGCAACGAGTAGCTTAAAACGTAACGCATTGAAACGAATGCAACGGGTAGCTCAAATAGCAACGACTAAGTCCGTAACGATATGAATTGAAAGCATATAGTGACTCAAAAAGCAACGAGTAAGCTTGTAACAAGATGATGAAGGTCAGAAAGCAACGAGTTGAAATGAAAGCGACGAATGACTCAAAAAGCAACGAATTAATATGAAAGAAACGAGTAGCTTAGAAAGCAACGAGTAAACACCAGTAACGAGTTGTAAAGAAAGCAACGAGTGAGCTAGAGCCTCGAATTCGGTGGAGTCAGAAATAAAAAGACTCCAACTAATGATGAACGAGTAAATGCAGCATTAAAAAAGAAAGCATACGAAAAAGCAACCAATTTTCAGCAGTGAAACGAATGCAAATGCAACGAGTAAAAAGCCCTCATTTCCTGATATTAGCTGGGGCTAGACTATTAGCGAGAGCAACAAGACAGAGATACAGAAAGAGAGAGAGAGCGACAGAAATTAACAAATACGCTAGCGTGCCATAGAGCCAGGCTGACAATCATTTGCCACGCCCCCAAGCAGCAGCAGCAGCACCAGCAAATAATAAAGGGTAGAGGCTAGGAGGGGTGGGCGAGACTGGAGTTCGCCTGGCTATTGTAGCGTGTAACTGAAAGCCTGGTAAACCGAAACATGAGCCGCCTCAACTTTAGCTGATGGCCATAAAAAAGCACTTTGAAAGGTATAAATTGATAAATTGATAATATAAATTAACCAATTCGATGGCTCTGTGTGTGTGCTTGTGTGCGTGTGTGTGTGTGTGTGTGTGTGTGTGTTAAACAACAAAAGGCAACAAAAAAGTGGGCAAAATGTGAAGAGCTGGCCAAACATTCAGCAGCGCTGACGATGAGCGGACAAGGACGTGCCCTACCAAATGCCAGGTGATGCTGACAACCCACACACACACACACACACACCCTCTCTCACACACACACACACATACACAACTAGAGGCTGTTGGCAGGTCCTTGGCTTCCTTTTTTCGTATGCCATGCAGCACACTTTGATGTTATATGATGTTGTTATGCTCGTAAAAATACTTGTACACACACACACACACACATAGTTGCGAATGGGTGAACCGTGTGGTGGGTGTGGGTGTGCGGGCATCCCCGGGCTGTGCGGATATGTACGTGAACCACATGCCATGAGCTATTATCGCTGCGGCCGCACAAACATTCGGCTTAAACAAGCAAAAGTGAGGGGAAACTGAGCGAGAATATACGACTGTCAGATACCCAGTACATGACGCAACTAAATTCAATGCGAAGAGCCAGCTAGAGCCCAGAGACCAGGGCGTATGCCTAGAGACCTAGCATAAACGTATGCAAGCAGGCGAAGCAACTTCACTCAAATGCTCAACTGGCAAATACCCTGTAAAGAGCTGAATATGTGCACAAAGGCGTAGCGAGAGCGTGCACAAACGAGAGTATGCCGTAGGCTCTTCAAGTTACATCAACTCTGGATACCCTGCAATGAATGAGGAAGTGCTCAGTGCTAACAGATACCCTGTATAGCATCACACAAGTCTCGTGTGATGAATAGACTCACAATCAAATTGTGGAATAAGAAGTTATATGCACATACACTTTATGTCAGACAGCCACATACCCTGTAATTACTTTAATTTACAGGGTATTAGAGCAAGATTTCGCTTTATCATGTCAAGGGTATATGATACCCTGTAAACTAACAGCAGAAGTGCCTCAATGACTGCTGACTAAGATATGCCCGTTTATTCGCATAGTTACAGGGTATATCAAGCATCTACTCGCACGCACTGCATCGAGCTATGCAGCATACGTATATCAATTGCTGCCAATTGGTGCATACCCTGTAAATATTACTCATGCACATTTGAGTGGCCCAACACGACTAGCAGATGCCCATTGTATTGTTAATGTGACCAAGAGATACCCTATACATGTTAAAAAGATAAAGTAACATAGAGCCTGGCAACCGCTTCGACTTCCAAACACAGAACTTGCTGACTGCCCGAATTGCTGCTACCCTGTAGTTGAGCCTACTCCTTCTAATAGTCCAGGGCATTCGAGTACGAGCTGCAGCTGTGGAGCTCGAGCCGCACACATTTTACTTAGTCGACGCAATGAAGCGCATGTCGTTTCATTTGGTTAGCGAGGAAATGTCAGGGGCATGTAAGCGGACATTCGAGAGCAGGCATAATATGAATATAGTATAAATACATATATAGATACTTACGTATGTATATAGATATATATGTACATGTGTAGTCAGAGAGCATGTTATATGCATAACAATATATTCACATTTATGAACACGCTGTCATGTAGTTTAATTAGCTTGGCGTTGATTTTGCAACCACAGAGCAGGAGGCAGGCGGCAGGAGGCAGCAGGCAGGAGGCACCAGGCAGGAGGCAGCGACGGCACAGCCTGGCCAATGCGACAAATCCTGAATGCGACAAGCCGCAAGCGAATAACCCACTTTTTTTTTTGCATGCCCAACCACTGGGTTTTTTTTTGCTGTTGTTGTTGTTGTTGTTGTTATTGCTGTGTTTTTGCAGCACTTTAAGGCCAAGAGCTGCAACATTTAAATATTCCTCAAAGCAGCTCGATTGCATTAGAAAATTGCATTAGCTCTGAATGTGGCAGCTGATTGGCTACTGACTCAAGTAATACTCGCTCATAGCTCACATGAGAATGTATGCGAGTATAGTAGATTCATATACATACCTAAAGATGCTAGAGTTCCCATACATACATACAGAGCTGAGTTCATATGAGAGATGGATATATAGGCAGAAAGGTAGATAGACACACACACACATATATCTACACACTCACATACACATACACACTCACTCACACAAACATACGAGTCAGCTTACAATAAAAGCCAATATACTCTCTCTTCAATTCATTCACAAACGAAATGGAAATTTTCCAATTGGAATCGAAAATGCGAAATTCAATTAAAATTAAATTGGACAAAAACTAAATTAAGTTCAATTTATTTATTTATATTGCCCAGCCAAAGCAGTTCAAGACTGCACGAATTGCATTAGGAATTAGCTAAAAATAGTGTTGTAAAATCTTCAAATGGCAATGAACTGAGCTGAAAAGCAAGTTTGCATTTGATTGAACAACAACTTTGAGCTGCAGTTGGGCTCACAGAGTGTTGCGAAATGCCACCACAAACAGTGTTGAGTAATTGTGATTATGCTGGATAAGCCTACAAGTGTTGATGAATCAAATATAATAAGTTTTGAATGAGGTAAGCCAGACAACAAATTTTTAGCTAGCACATACAAGTTCGAATAAGTCCATAAGCCGCCCATAAATATCATTTAAAGCGATGTAAGAGCTTTATGTGTTTAAGCTATAGTGTTGTAAAACAGCTTAAACTAGATTTGAGCAATAAAACCTATTCAAATTCACAACAACAATCAAAACTCTATTCATTAAGCCCAAGTTTACTTAGTAGTGTTCTAAAGCACTCCGAATTCCCTAGCTTGGGTTTCTTTGGAAAATTTAGCTGAGCTAGTCAATAGACTAAAACTTAGTTGTAAGACATTTTCCAACACTACGTTAAATATTTCTATTCAAGATCAAGAGTTATCTAAATTTGCTCCTCATCTATTCCAATCCAGGTATTTAAACTAATTAATACTAATAAACTACCATTAAAAACTCTACTTAGTAGTGTTGCAAAGCACTCCAATTCGCTCAACTTACATTTCCTTGGCAGGCTTTCTTGAGCTAGTCTTAATAGTAAGATATTTTCCAACACTACTTCAAATATTTCTATTCAAGAGCAACAGTTATGTATATAAATTTCCTTCTCATCTATACCAATCCAGGTGTTTAAACTAATTGAATGTTAATACACATTGGGTCTCACAACAACAATCAAATCTCTCTAGTAGTGTTGTAAAGCTCTCCAAATCGCTCAACTCGGACTTCTTTGGAAAATTTTCCTTAGCTATTCAATAGACTAAGACTTAATAGTACCATATTTTCCAACACTACTTCAAATATTTCCATTAAAAAGCGAGAGTTATCTAAATTTCCTTCTCATCTTTGCCATTCCGCAACAACAATCAACAGTTTTTCATTAACACCTTCCCACGGTCCCACAACCCCTTGCCCACACCTCAATTTCCATCCATATATCACGCGCTCTGCCAACAGCTCTCGTTCTATATGGTCTGAATTTTAAGTGCTTTGCATAAATAATAAAGAGCTCCTCTCTATGCGCGCGCTGCGCTTGATATCATTTGAAGCTCGCGTCTCATTTGATAAACAGTTATTTAATTACAATTAAGTTCCCATTAATCTAGCTAATTAAAGTAATTAAGTGGAATATGCAACGGAAAATTTAAAAACTTTTGATCTGCGAACACAAATGGGAAACAGTTAAGCGGCTTAAAATCAAATCTCACTGCAATAGAAAGCAGCGCAGGAGCAGGCGAGTGAGAGAGGGGGGAGGTGGGGGAGGATAACAATTTGGGACCATTTTCAATATATCCTGTATGAATGTGAAGATTGATGATGAGCTAAATGTAGCCTTAGTAACTTTATGCTATGCTTTACAGGGTATCTACAAACCAAGATCAAATTTTAATCTTATATATGATTGAGTATTTTTATACTATATTAAAATATTTTACCGCTCGCTTACTGCCATCTTTCTCTAAGCTTTATAGGGTAGCTGCTAGTCGTTCAAGTCGCCAGCTCAAATTTATGTTTTGGTCGCGTTTCAAATTGCGGATTTGTTAGTATTTAAGCTTGATTTGCATTTGGCATTGTTGCGGTTGGAGAACGTTGTGAAGAAGGAGTGTGAAAGGGGATGGAGGGAGTGTGAATGAGAGAGCGAGAGAGAGAGATAGACTGTGAGAGGGTGAGCGAATATGTAAATGAACATATTTTATTAGCGCTTTGCTATTATATTTAATAGGATTTTAATGCGACACGTGGCCACGCCCAACGCCTTTATTGTTGTTGCTGTCGTCAAATATGCTGAAAACCGAAAATTGTCGCTTTATGAACTCACAGCTAATTACCGACGTGTGCGCTGCGAGAGGGTTGCCTCGGCCTGAGAGTGCCGCGTGCTAATTGCTAAATCAAGTCAAGCAAAGTGAACATGGAGGACCATGAAGGGTGTCATCAGGAGAGAGAGAGAGAGAGAGAGAGAGAGGAGAGGGGCAGAGCAGCCACAATTAAATTATGCGCTACACGTGGCAGAAAACAAACTCCCCCCCTCTCCACCCCTCTCTCCCCTCTCTCTCTCTCTGTAAAGCTACACCCCTTCTGCTACCCTTCCAACACTCCTTCCATCCCTTGGGTTGACTGACTTCCAGCAAATGTTGCGACAAACTAGTTTTTTTTTTTTTTTTGCTGCTCTTCTTCTTCCCCCCTTACGTTTCTTCCTTGTTTTTTTTTGTGCTTTGTCATGTACTTTGGCTTGTTGTTACAACTCATTAGTTTCATGTTGCTCCGGCACTTCAGCCCCAGCGTGTGGGCGTGGCACATACAATCTGAGCTCTGGCGTTGGAAATCCTTTGATGCAGTCGTAAAGTTTACAGCTCTCGGCCCAGTCCCTATGTCTCTCCAGCGACCGCATGCAGTTGAAGTGCGAGCGGGCATACATGACTGCTTGATACTCTGTAAGCGTCACAGAGCTGGACAATTCGGTCGGCTCAAGTGAAGTGGGCGAAAAGTGGGAATGAAAGATGGGGCCAAAGCTGCAGAGCGATACACTTGGGGTATACACGACCATGGACATACCCCTTAATTGGTAGGGCCTTAGACTGCAAGGAATTTCCCCCTAGGGTGCATACAGCTGCTCTCTCTCCTTAGGCTACCCCACTGGCTTGCCCTACAGGGTGCTCAATACCAGGAGAAAGGCGAACAAAAAAAAAAAGGAGAACATACTGTCGCAGTTGTCGCCGTCTGTGGTTGCAGCGACGTGCTCTTGACGAGCTGCGTCTGACTGGGCCAGCAATAACCGAAAAGGAAAACAAGTCAAGGGTCGCCGAGCCAGACGTGCAAAAGTCACGCCCCGTCACAGCGCTGGCAGGAGAAGAGGGTATAAGAGTGCCAAGAGTGGGCAGGTGCTACAGAGAGGGCATCCACACTCACACACACACTCACACACACACACAGAGTGTACTAACACCTACAACAACTACCTTTGCCTTTGCTCTGTTCGTCAGCGCCTTGGGGTTCCTCTGACCCATTACACCCTCGCCGCCCTCCCCCTCCCTATCTACCCATCACCATGGGCATCCATAACAAATAACCTCCTTAGGTCGCCTGGCTGCAAAACCCAACCACCCCCCCACTCCTCCCCCTAGACCCCAACGCTCTGTCAGCTAGTGAAGTTATTTGTACATATTTAATGATCTCTCTGTCAGTTTCTGGACTCGGGCAATTTATGGACATCTAAACCAGCCGAACGACCGACCTACTCCCTGGCTAACCGCAACCAAAAGCTGGCCCCGCCCACCTGTTTGCCAAGCACTTTCCATTGTCATTTCCGATTTTATGTTGTTTGCACTTCCTGCGCGCATTTCGAATTCAAATTAGCAATCGAGCTAAAGAGCTTTACGAATATTCAATGTGGCCAGAACTTGAAGCACTTCAAGCTGTACGATTAAAGGAGCTTTGAAAGTTGTCGCAGTTAAGATCAGTTTGTGTTGTATAGAATATAATTAGATTTTGTTTATATACTGTTTAAGTTTTGGTGGTGATTCCTAATCGATATAGTAAATGGGTTTAGCTTAGGAGAGGCCGTAATGCTCTTTGTACCTTATAACTAGATACTGGCTTATTAATGTGCTTTGAAGCTTGGCTTATTAATGAGCTTTTGAGCTATTGCAGCCCAGCCTTTGGGAGCTTTTGGTAGGGTTTTCTGTGCAGTTCTTGGGAACTCCCCTCAATTAATTGAAATACCCACAATTTCCTGTAATTCCTATTGGGTCAAAGCTCGACGTTGCCCCAAAGCTTCAAATTGAATTGAATATAATTCATGTCAAGGAAGTGTATTGTGTTCCATTAGGCCATCTGCCAGCTAAACATGTGATCAATCCCACCCTCCCTTTCCCTCTCCCACTCACCTGCTCTGCTCTCCCTTTGTAGCCCTCGGCCATATGGCCTAGGCCAGCTAATCCAGAGGTTAGCCAGGTGTTTTATGAAAGTTCCTTGGGGCCTAAGGAAACGGGCCAAGCACAAGGAGGCGGGGCCCAAGCGCTGGGGCAGCGAGAACCGGTAACAAATTTTGTTTTGGCACTTTACGAGGCAATCCACACATGTGGGCGCCGTGCAGCAAAATCAAATAACTTCACTAAAAATGTAAGCAGCTCCGTGGGGAGATAAAAGGGATACCGGAATGGCGAGGCAGGGGCTGCGTTAATGGGGACGTGGGTACACCTGTGTAGTAAGCCAATAAAAATGCTGGCCAACAATAACATATTACGGCCGTCGGACAATAACAATGTAATTCGAGACAAGCCAAGACAGCCAAGAGGCAAAGTGTTTCCCTACCCCTCTCCCTCTCCCACTCCCCTCTCCAGCTGCGGCTCCCTCTGTGTGTGCGTTGGGGCAATACAATGAAAATGTCAATAAAAGTAGGCGAAAAGTGCGTAATAAAAGCTCGCCGAGCCAACACAAAGACCGAAGGATGCAGCCAAGGAAAAACAGCCAAATAAGCAAACAATAATAATCGAGTGGGCTTTGGCCTCTGGCCATGATATGACATGCCGTATAGGCAGCAAATAGCTTTAGTTAAACTCTTCTGCTGGAATTGCATTCCCTGGAAAACTACTACTGAAACAACATTCGACTCGAACTCGTGTCGTAGTGCGTTTCTATGGCCTCCGTTTGTCACATTTAGTGGCACTAGCTTGAGCAATTGTTGAGTTACGATTGGGTAGGTGGTTGATGGATCACAGTTGGAGTTGGAGTTGGAGTTAGTTGAATAACAGTAGAGAGAGAGAGACAGAGAGAGAGAAAGAAAGAGAGAGAGAGAGAGAGGGAGATAAGGAGAAGTAAAGCATTTGTACGTTATATATGGAAGGATGGAAGGAAGGATTATTTATATGAAGGATGGATATCATATTCCAAGTGGATCTTTACCTGGTATATATCTGTATATCAGATTTATGACTATATAGCTATGTTTTTATATATATGTATATATATATATAGATCTTTCGAAATTCCTTTCATTTCCTTATATATATAGATTTATGGAACTTAAATATCTTTACATTTCTGCAAAGCATTTGTACATTAAAAACTAAGAATGAAGAATGGAATGTAGGGGAATTTCGAACTGAAATCTCTTTAGTTGATTCTATTAATCTTCATATTTCTGGAAAAATTGAAGATTCCCTTGCATTTCCTTGTATCTATAGATCTATTGAACTGAAATATCTTTACATTTCTGGAGAACTTCTTCCAAATTCTTTTACATGTTTCCGTAATGTACTCAAACAGCCGCACGCCAAGTTTTAAGGTTCTAGGTTAAATAGCATTCGAGTTATGCTTGGGTGTATAGATAGATTTAAAGTGTTTTGGATAGATATCTTTACACCTCGCCTTTATCCACATTTGTTTAATACCAGTAAGCACATTTGAATGCTATAATTATGCTGCTCAAATATATTCAAGATAGTTCAACTGGAGCAGAAGTTACTCAAGTTCACATAGTTCGGGTATTTCCTAAACAGATGATTCTAACTGGAGCAGTGGAGAGAGAGAGAGAGAGAGGTGGAGAGAGAGAGAGAGAGAGATAGAGAGATAGAGAGAGATAGATAGATAGATAGATAGAGAGAGAGAGAGAGAGATAGATAGAGAGAGAGAGATAGATAGAGAGCGAGAGAGAGATAGATAGAGAGAGAGAGAGAGAGATAGAGATAGAGAGAGAGAGATAGAGAGATAGATAGAGAGTAAAGAAGAGCCTCCTCTCTGAATTTAAGCAATATGAAAAGAGTTTGTAAATTAGATTTTACAGTTTTGCACAGGTTTTTTCTCCACAGCTGCTCATTTACAGGGTATTTGGGCAGCGTGCTGAGTGCCCGAACTAAGCAAAAGTCAAACGAAAGCTGAAGACACCTGAGCACAAGGAGCTCTCTCTCTCTATGTGTGTGTGTGTGTGTTACACTCATAATATATGCATGCGTGCGTGTGTGAGTGTATGTGTGTGTGCGTGTGTGCGTGCGTGTCTGTGTGAGTTGAGCACAGCTTCTGGCGTCTGTTTTATTTATTGCTTTTTTTCCACTAATTGACAGCAATTTAGCAGCTGAAGAAGTGTTAGGCCGCAGTTCGAAGGCCCTAGCCAAAAACATATAATAGGCCAAAACAATAAGTGAAGGAAAGAGCCAGAGAGAGAGAGGGAGAGAGAGCAGAGTCTATATGTGCAGTGGACATTGCGTGTGGTTTCCACATCTTTTACCATTTGCCTTTTTTGGTTGCTCTCTCTCTCTCTCTCACCCTCCACATATATTTATATATAATATTTGGTTTAGGTTTGCCCTCTTCCATTTCGAACTTCGAGCCCCAATAATTGACAGCTAATTTTGCGTCCTTTATTGCCTGCTGCCATTCGCTGGCGTCGTTCACTTAATTTATTAATATTTCTATATAAATTTATATATATTGTTTACTTGAAATGTCACAAGCCTAATGCCCAATCGACAGCTACGCAATGGTCCTTTAATTATAGCCACGGCCTCACGGTTACGCCACAAGCGCGCCTACGTCGCACCGTAGCGGCCTAACTGGAATTTAATGGATTGGTCGGGGCAATTACGTGAGTTCAAAAAGCCACCAGAAAAAAATGCGCATGTGGAGTAGGGCAGGGGGGAAGCCACAAGGAAGCTATATTTATAAGTCCAGCAGAGAGTTCAAGAGAAATGATATGCTATATATACAATGTATATATATATATCGAGTCTATAATCAAGTTCTTCATGGCAAAGGGACTGTTAAGGATATGCCTAAAGAAACCCAAATTACTGCGAGTCAAGTGAGAGTAGGGCGTGGAAGTGGGGAGTGCACGGCTTTGTAGTCACTTGTCCAAGGCTGAAAATGGAGTTTAAGGTTTTATAATGCCCCAGTTATATTCAATCTTAAGGGATTGCTGAGCTCTTTACATAGGATATTTATATGCATAGGATTTCTACATAGATCCTAAGTAAGTTATCTGATATAGTAAAGCGATATGAATATAGATGAAGCCTAGTATATACCAGAAGACATATCATATAGCTACGAAGCTACAGACAAGGAACCATCGTGTTTGTACTTGCGCTCTTCTATGCGAGTCTCATGCCTTAAAAATCAGCTCAAGAGAGGCCTACGAAAGCAGAGCTAAAATGACGATAGTTAAGAGAATGTCGCTAAGGTGCATAACAACTAGTTAAAGCGAAGTCTTACATAAGATATTTACATAGAATTACATAGATCCCAAGTCAGTTATTTGATATAGTAAACCGATATGGATATATATGAAGATTAGTATATAACAGAGAATATATCATATAGAACCAGGCTAGTTCAATGAAGCTAAAGACAAGGAACCTACGTAAGTGTTTGTACTTGCGCCCTTCTATGCGAGTCTCATGCCTTAAGAATCAGCTTAAGTGCTATGGGAGGCCTACGAAAGCAGAGCTAAAATGACGATAGTTAAGGGAATGTCGCTAAAGTGCATAAAAACTAGTTGATGCGAAGTCTTACATAAGATATTTACATAGAATTACATAGATCCCAAGTCAGTTATTTGATATAGGAAACCGATATGGATAAATATTAAACCTAGTATATACCAGAAGATATATCATATAGCCACAGGCTAGTTCAATGAAGCTTGAGACAAGAAACCTACATAAATGTTTGCACTTGCGCTCTTCTATGCGAGTCTCATGCCTTGAAAATCAGGAAAATGGGAGGCCTACGAAAGCAGAGCTAAAATGACGATAGTTTGCATTCGATTACACATTGTTGGCTATATTTGAGCAGTGCCCCAGATGTTAGCGAGCATCTGTTCATATCGCTTGTCGTTTATGAATGCGATATGGGGCATGGAAATAGTTCTTAGCTCCGGCCAAATCAATGACAAATGAAAGTTATGAGACGGAGCGTAATAAAAATTCCGACTAATTGACAAGTGAAAAGACAGAGCAGAGAGAGAGAGAGGGAGAGGGAGAGGGAGAGGCAGGGACAGCACACATAAATGGGTTAATACCCTGTAATAAACGTCAATAAAATCAAATTTGTTTTGCGCAAAAAAACAAAAAAAAAAATCGAAGAAGAAAATTTCATTTATGGTTGTGCCAGTTCAAGTAGCTTGTTTTCGACTTTCAATAGCTGACAATAAATATGAATGTATGTGTATCGAATGTATATATATGTATATACATATATCGGTATATATCGCATGGCTTCCTGCGGCTGTTCAGCTCAGCATAAATGACAAATGTAAATGGCTTTCAAAGCCTATAAATTATAGAAATTCCAGGGGCCATTTCTACGGCTGCGATTGCTGTCGACAGACAACAACAACAACAACAACGGCAAAAAAATACTTAAACAACTGGGCGGCTAGGGGGCGTGGCCCAGTCAAAAAAGGAGCCCAACATGAATGCTTCGTTCAGGCCTGTCGATGATGTTGATGATGATGATGTTGATGATGATGATGATGATGACGATTGCCTGCCAGAAACATACACAAACACACACACACACACACACACATATTTATATATTGAGAAAACATTCAGGAATGTGCTACCTAGCTGCTTAGAGAGAGGTCATGCTAGACTATAGCTCGAGCTTTGTCAAAGCTCAAATTGAAGCTATAGACCATATAGATACCCTAGAAAATGATAGGCAAAGTCTTATGAGCTTGAATTTCCAGAGTTTTTCTTCTTCTTCTTGCGTAAATCTAGTCAACTGCATTTAAGCAAGCCAAGCAACCCTCTTCGGTATCAACCCTCTAAGGTATCCCACTGACCCAGGCAAGGCATGGCCTAAGAGGAGCTTACAAAGGCAAGCCTCGCCTTGGCTACCCTGTAAATTGAGCTCTGTGCGCCTGTTTTGGCCAATCGACAAGGAATGCCAGGCAACAGCAAGGCATGAACAGGGCCAACAACGCTGCTGGACGGGGGGGTGGGCGTGGCAGGGGCAACGAATTCAACTTGACATTTGCAAAAATTTTAACGACATGACAAGATTAATCAAAACGAAGGCCAAGCCGAAAACTGTCTGCACACACACACACACGCACACACACACACACACTTAGGCCTCACACACTTTGTTTTTCTGCTGACAGAACATAAAAAAAATTTCGGAAGGTTTTTTTTTTTTGGGCTCAGCGTAAAATGTGTAACACGCACGCATACGAAATTTTTGCGTACAGGCAAGGCTTCAGCTACCCTGTAGTGAGGCAGAGCGTGTGCATTGGGCATATTAGTTTGCAAAGACAAAATGTTGCCTGCGCTTAGGATATATGGCATAGTCGTGTATACCCCATTAACATGGAAAACAGCATTCATTGAGTGCAATTACTGTACAGGGTATGCTCTAGTCGTCCATTATAAACCGCAAAGTGCCTGACTAAAATTCACTTGGCTTAAGCCAAATTGCTTTACACATGCCCAGAGTGCAAAATTACAGGGTATATCTAAGTGCTGCCTATGCCCCATTTTGCCTCTACTGAAGGCAGCTCGCATTAGAGCAACGCAGTTACTTTATATAATGAATTTTACGCAGAGAGTTAGGGTATTTAGTGGCTAAGTATTCTCCATTTGCGCCTGGGAGCATTACGTCCATTTCGTGCTGAGCGACAGGCGACAAGCGAGAAGCGAGAAGCGACAAATGAAGCGACAGGCGCTCAAGTGCGTTGTACCCATCCATCTCACTCTAACGCTCTCACTCACGCACTCCCATTCGCCTTCTCTCTCTGTCTCACTCACTCTTTTACCTCTTATACAACTAGGCCTTTGTTTAAAGCCATGACGGTGCTGAAATTGTAGGCAAATACGAGTCGGACGCTTGGTTAGAGTTACATATAGAGACAGACATCGATAGTATATACGCTCTATATATATACATACTCCATATTATGTACATACATACCCTACATATACCCATTGCCTTTGGCTGGGCCTGTTTCATGGCCATTTGCCAAGTAAAAATTGTTCATTCGGACGCATTTACTGACCTGCAAAGATAAATGGCAAATAATCGGGAATTAGTTTAGCTGCAAATTACAATTTTATCGCTGTTCTTTGGGAATACATAGAATCATATAGACGGGATAGAAATGCAAATGAAATTCATATTTTAGCGCTTATGTTTCGTAAGTTTAAAGGCCTCCCAGCTATACTCGATTGGAGCTGGAGCTGGAGCTGATTTATGGTTCTTTGCCGTTCTCTGACCGAAAATCTCGCCAGCCTATTTCTCACTCTCTTTGCTCTCACTCTGAGGTTCTTTTGATTGATTTATTGCACTATTTTCCCGCTTTTTCTTGATGCCTCTTAATATCCTTGGTTGTCATTCCTTGGTTTTGACTGCTTTCTTTATATCCCCTTTGTCCTCTCTCACATTTCCTCTGACGTTTCGCTTCTATCTCTAATCTTCCCTTTCCAAACTCTATATTCACTCCATTTTACCTGTCTCTCTCTCTCTCTCTTGTTGCTTGTGTTTTCTACCCCACTTTCTCTCTCCTTCTATCTCTGTCTCCACGCCTCTCTCTCTCTCTCTCTCTCTTGCTCTTATCCCACTCTCCCTTTAGTTCCTTCTCTAGTTCTTCCTCTCTCTCTCTCTCTTGTTGTTGTTCCTCTCTGGCTCTTGTTCTTCGTTTCTCTTTCTTTCTCTTGCTATTTTTTTTCTCTCTCTCTCTCTCTCTCTCTCTCGTGTTGCTTCTCTTTTCTACATCTCTATATTTCTCAATATTAGCTTTATCTTACTCTCTTTTGATTTCATCGTTCATTCTCATACTTCTCTCTGTTTCTCTTTCCCTCTTCTTATATTATTATCCTCTCTCTCTCTTGTTCTCTATCCTTAGATTATTATCCTCTCTTTCTCTCTCTCTGTTTATATAAGTATACTCTCTCTCTCTCTCTTTCTCTCTTCTTGTACTATAATCCTCTCACTGTCTTATATTATTATCCTCTCACTCTCTTCTTATATTACCCTCTCACTCTCACTCTCCTATTCTACTTCCTATCTCTTTTCTTTTTTCCCCCTATTTAACTTTCTTCTTCTCATTTCCCTTTCTGTTTCTATCTCTCTCTCTCTCTCTCTCTCCCCCTATGCGTCATATTTTGTTATCATTAAGTGTCATTCAAATAAATAAAAAGTATCCTTTGAGGCAGCTTCAGCTTCACTTTTCTTTTTAGTTTTTCGCCAATTTCTGCGTCTTTTGTTCGCTTTTATTCATTGCCCCAGTTTTTGTACATATTCCAAGTAAATTTGTACTTAGTTTTTTTTGCTTTGTTTTGAGGTTAAGCCGCAGCTCCTTTTTTTATTATTCTCTTCTCCTCTTTGCTTGTTAATCATCTGCTGTTGCCTTTCTTCGGCCTTTGTTGTCGCATCACTTTTGCCTTTCGCCCATTGTCTCCTTGTGGTTCTCTCTCTCTGACTTTAGCTGAACTTTGATTAGGCGACATTACTCATGAGTGCCGTCTCCTTCACTCCCCTCTCTCTCTCCCTCTCTCTCTCTCTCTCACTCTTCCACACTTTTTAAGCAGCTCAAAAAGCTCGCTTGCAACAACAGAAATTCATTCATCAAAGCGCTGCCGACGCCGCGACGCGTGGGAGCGAGCAGGCAAGCTACCGAAATTGTATAACTGTAAAGTGTTTCGTCCTCTACAAAGCTGCTGCCCTGCAGCTGTGTGTCTAACGGCCCCGCTCGCCCCATCTCTTTCGCACACAGGAGCCTCTTTTGTGGTCAATTTTGGCCGAACAATAACAAAGTGCGGAGCGAGAAAGAGATAGCAAGCTGCGCCGAACAAAGCCAAAGGCGCAGCAGCGCAGCAGCGCAGCAGCAGCCACCAATACAAATGCACGGGCAGCAACAGTTATAATTGCGATGGGACAACGAACGCTGCACTGAGCGAAAAGAGAAGCATGAAAAGAGAAGCCAATTAATTATTATAGCAAGGAATTGCTGCACAAATTCAAGTGCAAGAAAAATGCCTACACTGAGAAAAATAAGAGATAACACTTCTGCAACTCTGATCGAATTAAATAAAGTCATTTCTTCAAGTGTTTCGCCTGAGCCCCATTTCATTTGAAGTTTCGTCGAGTTTTTCGTGGAAGAGAAAAGGTACAGCTATACGCTCCACTCTCCCTCTCCCTCTCTCTCTCTCTCTGTGCCGTGTTAATCAACTTCATTAGCTGCTGTGCCATTGATATACGCTTCAAGGAAAATGGGCGCTAAGGCGCGCCATTTTCTGCCCGATTGCGTTCCCGTTAACCCCTTTGGCCCGCCGCTTCAGCTCGGTTTGTCATATGACGGAGAAAAATGCGAGACACGCGTGACCTGCACTTTGTCATCTTGATCTTTGTCACGAACTGTCGCCCCTCTGGCCCACGGCCCACCGGCCCACCGGCCTCCCCTCCTCTCAATCTCCCATCGCCCGCTCTCGCTCTGCCCCACTTCACCGCTCTCTTTATCCATCTCCAGCTGCTTCTTGGAAGGATTTTTCATCTGCGTAGCGAGCGAGCGAGAACAATGAAAACAAATGCATTTCGAACACACACACACACACATATACACATACACACACACACGCGCGCAGTCAGAGTGAGATATGAAATAATTTTTTATTAGTCGCCAGCAGTTGAGACCACAGGCTACAGGCTACAGCCCCACCCCCAAAACCCCACCCACAGCATCCTCCCTTGACACCCTTAAATTTTTCGCCGTGTGGCGAAGCAGTCGAGCAAACGAAACGAAACGAAACGAAACGGAATGGAATGAAATGAAATGGAATGGAAGCGAGCTGCTTGTTAGTGCAACAAATTACTCAGAAACAACAGTAAAACGACAAAAAAAAAAAGCCATCGGGGCACTCTTGTGTGTGTGTGTGTGTGGCGAGTGTGCGCGACTCGCAGATGCCCTGTAAACGGCTAACGAAGGCGTTGACACCTACAGGACTAGAGATACCCTGTACAGCATGGACTGCACATATAAATAGACCGTTAAGCCCGACTTGTACATACCTCGCTTTTCTCTCTCTCTCTCTTTGACTCTCTCATATCATATCTCTCTCTATCGCTCATGGGTGTAGCTCTCCCACTCTCTCTCGATTTCTCTCACATATGTCATAGAATGATACTTCGTGTATTTGCGCCCTATAGGTCTATCAGAGCAACTTCTTCAACCCCATTTACAGGGTATACAGTTAGAACCCCCTAAAAACACCAAAGCTGAATTTCTCTTCTAACCTCCATTCCGTTGCAGCCTCTATAACTCCACCTATGCATACATACGTCTAGCCTCCATTCCCCCCTCCACCAAGAGCGCGACAACAACAACAACAACAACAACAAAACAATAAAAAATAGTTAGGTACTTGCACACACTTTGTTCTGACTCTACCCGCTGCCCTTGCCCTTACTATCTCTCCATCTCTCTTTGCCCTGGTCGCTCGTTCGAACCCTTTTTCTACCTCTCCCCCCTTCCTCTCCTCGTTGACCAAATGACTAAGAAAATTGCTTAGTCAAGCACTTTTCAGGCGTCGCTTTTATGTTTTATGACATTTTCCACCGTCTTCTGGTTCTGGTTCTGCTCCATCTTCTTTTTCGTGTTCTTGTTCAGCTTCTTCATCATCTTGTTGCTGTTATCACTGTCATAGCTCTTCCTCCGCATCGTCTAGCCCCTAACCTCCCCCCCACCCCCTCTCCGATGTGCGTCCCGACGGAATTGTGGAATTTTAGTTGGTCAATTTAAAGCGTGAACAGAAAAACTAGTTTTCCATCTAAGCGAGCGCATTATTTTTCGCGTGATGGATGATGGCGGAAAACGGCAGGCGGAAAAGGAAGGCAAAGCCAGCAAGAAAATGTTGTGGAAAAGTGCTTAACGAATGCAATTTGTTTAGCAGCAGAGCAAGCGCAGCGTTTATGGATAAAGCTTAAGGAAGAAATGTGAGAAATATGTGCAGGGAATCCTATTTCAGAGAGAGTGAAAGAGAGTTTGGAATGGGGAGGAAAACAAAGAGAAAGAAAACTAAACGAAGGGCCAGAGAGAGAAGGAGAAAGAGTGAGACATAGAGAGATCGACCGATTGGAGGGGAGAGGAAAATAAAGTGAGAGAGAGAATGGGAGAGAGATCTCGAAGGGGTGAGTGAGAGCAATGTAGAGAGCTGAACATATAGATAGAGAGAGATCGACAGATTGAGGAGGAGAGGAGAAATGAGAGAAGGAGAGAGAGAGATCTATAGATCTAGAGGGAGAGGTAAAGCAAGATAGCGATTTATAGAACATAGAGAACTTAACAAAAACCCAGGGACTCTCGCTCTCTCCCTGGGTTTTTGTTAAGTTCTCTATGTTCTATAAATCGCTATCTTGCTCTACCTCTCCCTCTAGATCTATAGCGAGAGAAGTAGCTCTCTAGCTCACTTAGGAAAACTCTCCTCTCTCCTCGCTCTCTCACACTCTTTCTTCTACTATCTTATGCTATATATTTAAAGAGCTTAGTGATTGAGAAGGTACAGAGCTAATCAAATGATATTAAAAGGCCAAAATAGATTTCTATTTTGTCCTACAAATATCATAAATTCATTTAGTTCAACAAATTGTTGGCAAATCAAAACGTTTAAGAATCAATTGATATAAGCATACGTTGAGAATACTTCGATTCGCTCTCTATCTATCTCTATGTCTCTGTCTCGCTTTCTGGAGTGTCAACAGTATTTTGCCAAAGTCAATTTAAAAGCAATCAAAAATTGTTTAGAGCAATAAAACTTCTGTCTAACTCACGCACTTTCTCCCTCTCCCTCTCACACACACACACACACCCTCTCTCGCTCTCTCACACAAATAAATATGAAAATATGCTTGAAATTTTCTGGTCTCTTTTGAAAATTGCATTAAAATGCGCTTCAGCATATGAATAAGCAGCCCCAACCACGCCCACCCACGCCCACCCACGCCCACGTCTCATATTTTGCATCCAATTGAGGTGGGCAGACAGCTTTCGGAAATCTCAATGCTGACCTCTGGGAAATTCAATTTGTGCCAAACCCTTAACCAAACAAATTTCCCACAATTTTCCAACAAATTTTCACCATTTTCCACGGACAGCATTTTCACACTCAAAAGTTGGGGCCACAACAAAACTTTTTTTCCATCTTCAAAATGCATATGAAAATCGGGCTTTATGTTTATGCATATATATTCTATATCTTTAGAGAGAGAGAGAGAGAGAGAGAGAGAGAGAGGGAGAGAGGGCAATAAATGGGATATTTAAATGCATAAGCAAAGCTAAAGTAAGGTAAGGCTTTAACGACTAGCATCGATAACAATAATACTCTGTAAAGACGAAAAGATGCAAATCTATATAAGGCAAACACGAGCTGACTGCTACGAAACCCAAGACCAGACATAGTATACAAGCGCCTGTCATGTGCGTGTGCGTGTGTGTGTGCGGTTTACGTGCGCCTGTCACAGACTTTGCCACAACGCGCTGACATTTAATAGGTGTCAGTGCCTGCGTGCGTCTGTATGTGTGTGTGTGTGTGTGTGTATTTCCAACATAATTTTTTTTATTCCTTTTTTTTTTGGCAAATATTGCCCACAAGAGAGAATGGGAGCGAGGGGGCACGACGCACTTTTTCTATTGAGAGGCGTTTGCTTTAAATTTGCATACAGACTGTTGCGCTCCCGCTCTAACACACAGCAGCGCTCGGCTGGGCATTTGAGCGCGCGTTCTAAGCTGCACGCACACATAGACAGGCGCAAGCACAGGCACAGGCACAGGCACAGGCAGAGCACACACACATGCATGTGCTCCCGCTATGCCCAGCATAGCGCCGTCTCGCTCGCTCTAGCAAAGGGGCTTTCATTAAGCCGCAGCTCAATTTCGACTTGTCCTTGTTGACGATGCTCGGCTTACGTTTGGATTTCTTTTGTGCAGTTATTCGGTGTTTTCTTTTATTTTTTGGTGTTGTACCCTTTGCCCTGAAGTGTGAGTGAGTGGGTATATTGTGCAGCCGTAGACGTGTGTGTGAGTGCGTACTTTGTTTACCTGATTTGTGACATACATAAAGAGAAAGAGTTAGAGCGAGAAGGGGTAACTTTATTGTGTGTAGGGCTCTAGTTGCTCTGCTGTTATAGGGTATTGTATTGTCGGCTACAATGCCGCAGATACTCTCTTGTTTTTGTTTTGCTGCTTTTTTTCAGTGCGTTGTCGTTGTCAGCTGCTGTCTCGCTTTTTCATTCTTTTTTTTTTCATATGCCGTGTGTAATTTCATCTACACACACACACACACACACACAATAAAGAGCGCTTTAACTGGTGTTGTTGTTGCTGCTGTCACGTGTCAGAATCATGCAAAAAACTTTTAATTGCAAAGTCGTTCAACAAAACAAAAAAATATATGTATATTTGCATATAGGAATAAAAATTAGAAAAAAAAAATTTTATAAAAGTTAGAAAAAAATGTACACACTCACACCCACACTCACACCCACGCTCGCACGCACGCACGCACACATAGAAAGAAAACTCATTGCGCCTGGCATTTAATCAAAAAATATTCAAATATTTATTAATTTGCTTCAAGTTGAGCGCAAAAGCAATTAAAACTTGCGTCTAACTGTTAAAATGCATAAAGTTAAATCAAATAAAAAGCGAAATCTAATTAATGCATAACTAATTGGGGGCGAGCTAGCACGTGTGACTGCTGTGACGTCATCGTCGAGTGCCAGCGAGCCACAAGATGGCAGCAATTGCACGCAAACACACACACACGTAAACACAACAACAGAACGTAAGCAGTTGAAACGTAACGCAAGCTGAATGCCAGACAAATCCAATAAGAAAACTACACGAAACAGCTGCCTGGGGAGCCAGAGTGCGAGCGAGAGCGAGAGAGATACAGTGGCTGGCTGACAACTGTTAACTTTATGCGCGGCCTAAGGCGAATCCAAGCAGTTATTGTTGCTGCAGCTGCTGTCCATAGCTTGCTGTTGTTGTTGTTGTTATTGTTGGTTCTGCTGTCACACGTTGCCGTAAATCGCAGCAGCAGCAGCGGCAGCGGCAGAGCGCCAGCACGTACAAGCAGCAGCAGCAGCAGCGGCAGCATTGGCGGCGAATTGCGAATCCCAAAACTCGTTAAATGCGTTGCTCGTGCACTTTCAGCTGTTGCTTGCTCTCTCGCACCCCCTGCCGTGACACTCCCTTTGTCCCACTCACGCCTACCTGCAGCCGGCAATAATTAAATGATTTGCAGTTTTATTTTATGCTTTGCCTTTTCGCCGCTTTGCCTACTTCCAGGCGCTTGCATTAGAAAATGGCGGCCATGGCATTTACAGTTAAACTGCAAATATTATTTTAATTTATTTGGTTTTTGTTTTTTTGTTTACCTGCTTCTGTTTATTTCCAATCTGTACTGCCTAAGGGGGCAATTATGGGACTTAATCACGTTTTAATTATGTGCAATTTGTGGAATACTTTTCCGACAGCTAACACATTGACATAATGCTAATAATACCATCCGATAATTTCGGTCATAATTGCTTTTCAATTGTAAAAAGCAAATACAAAAAACAGCAAATGCATTTCCATGTAAAGCAAAGCAAATTGATTTGTTGGCAGTGCACGACTAGCAGATACCCTGCCAATTTTTACTCTTTCTCTTATACTAGCGAATTTTTAATGCTCTGTTAACAGTGGGCATGCATTGCAATCCAGCCAATATACCCCGTTTGGCCGCATTCAATATGAATGTATTTTATTTATTTCGATTTTACAGATTTACGTTGTGTTTCCCTCTGATTTTCTTTTTGATTTAGTTTCTATATTGCGGATTATAATTGAAACTGTCAACAGATTTGCGCATCGCCGCTTTAATACCATTTCATAGTGGCAAATTGAAACTATCAACTGAGTGAGAGAGAGAGAGAGAGTGGGAGAGTGGGAGAGACAGTTAGCTGCATTTGGCATGCATGAATTCAGATAGATTTAGAAACCACTTCGGCATTGCATTGAAATCGGATTCAAAGTCGAAAATTCGTTTGCATACCAAATGCAATGCGAAAGCCGATTTGGCGATTTCAGTTGTGAATATTCATATATATGTATATACACACATACATACATACATATATATATATAAATACATCGATGTATAATATAGTTCAAATATTTAAGCATTTCCAAAAATGTTCGTCTATTTGACGTCTTCTTCTTCTTTTGCCACATTTAAATGTTTTCTAAATTTTCTGCTTCAGCTTCGTCTATTTTTTTTTCGGGTTATTTGTCGGTATTTTCATGGTTTTCTTTGTTTTGCGTCCATTGGCGCCATCATAGAAAAGTAGAGAAAAAACCAACAAGAAGAAGAAGAAGATGTGCACATAACGACGACATTTTCATGGCTTTGTTTACATTTCGTTTTGATTTTCCTGTTGGCTTTTCCGACTTGGCTGCTATCCCCCCTCCCTCTATCCCACTCCCGTTTCCTATTTCTAGTCGAGGTCCCTTTGTATTATGTTGTTTACAAGCAAAAGTTCAATATCCGCTGAGAGCTTCTTCTTCGTCTTCTTCTTCTTCTTCTTCTTCTTCTACTGACTCTCACTCTGACCCTTTCTCTTTCACTCGTTTACTCTCTCAATCTCGTCGCTCCTAGT
This sequence comes from Drosophila navojoa, assembly GCF_001654015.2. The sequence continues at coordinate 5,045 of NW_022046378.1, read as the reverse complement.
AATTGGCGCTACTTCCTCGTCCAATTATCCACTCTGTCTGCAGCTCTTTTCACGGTATGTCCTATAGGGGATATATTACAGGGTATTTTGTTGTCTTTGATTGGGTTACGACTGGGATGCGAATTGAAGACTTTAGTTTAGATTGTATTCGCATTGTCTATATTCCAAGCATTTGAAATCCATAATTATCCATTTCTATGGATCTATTACTATATCATATATGTTACTACATCGATTTAGAGATCGTAAGCTTGTTTTTATGAATAAATATAGGAAACGTTCTTGAGAATATGTTAGATATAAATCTAAAGATTTAAAGTAAATAAATATCACGATCAAACAAGTTTATTTTTGGTATATTCCGAGTTAATTGAATCCATAATTTACTCTTTTTACGTATTTAAGTAAAGGGAATACCTCTAATATACTTGAACAATGTATAAACTCATTTCAATGGACTAGCCCTATTTATTGGGGAGTATACTTCATATATCTGAAAATCTACAAAATAATTCAAGTGAATTTAAGTTAAATATTACCGTAATAGAGCTCAAACTTCTTCCTTAAGTATAAGGAATACCTTTGACATATGATTTAAGAACTCAGACGTCTGTAGGGCTCTGCTTAGTAAATTCTATTGACTCGAAAGAATTCTATTTGCGTTCAATTGAATACTTTTCCCTTGGGGCCTTTCAAGTCCATCATTGCTCTTTCAGGGACTACCCCCATTTGTAGGTACTTCTTTGTTTTGAGCATTTTTCTTCTTCTCTCTTTTGTGTTTATCAGTCTCGGCCTTTGAGGCGGTTAGAGCATTTCAATTAGTGCTCATTAATGTCTGATGGCTGAATGGGCGTAATGAATTAGTCATTGTTCATTGTTTATAATTGGCATTAGAGGAGTCGGCGGGCGGGGGTAGAGTTGTGTGAGGGGGGGGGGGGGCGTGGCAGTTACATTGTGCAGTCGTGTGCATTGGTCATTGAAATTGCTTTTTAATGTGTGGGGAGCGCTCGTTGCAAACGAATAAATAAAAACACGTGGCAAATGTAATGGAACTGAGACAGACAGAAACAGAAACAGAGCGAGACAGAGATGGGAGATGGGCGATGGGAGACGAGGGATTGCAACTATATCAGCTGAACGTTTTAATTTACGCCTCGAGTCAAGCTATAAAATACATTATTTACAACGAGTCACAGGCGAATGCCAAAGGTTGAGTTCCCCAACTCCGGTGCGAGCTCGTTAGAGTTGAGCGGAACTAGTTCACGTGTATGGCGTGAACAAGGATATCTGTGTGAGTATCTGGAGCGAGAAAAGACTGGGGGGGGATGAACATAGATACATATGTATATCTACAGTAGTTCATTTGAACTAGTTCCGAATCAGGTAAATAACGAGTAATATAGAAAACTAGCTATCATTTGATAAGGAAGGTAGTTAATTAGATGTAGTAGTAGTTCATTTGAACTGGCTTCAAAATTCAGCTAAGTGTACGTATAAAGAGTACTGCATGTTCATTTGAACTAGTTCCGAATGAAAAGATTGGCCTTCAGTGAAGCTAAAGATATATAGGACATATGCCAAAAGTGGCTCACTGTACTTATGAACTACTGCATGTTCATTTGAACTAGTTCCGAGTGAGACAATTTAGCAGTGAAGCTAAGGATATAAAAGACAAAAGTGGTAAACTGTACATGAGCTACTGTATGTTCATTTGAACTAGTTCCAAATGAAAGAATGATATAGAGAATAAGTGCATGTTCATTTGAACTAGTTCCAAATGAAAGAATGATATAGAGAATAAGTGCAGGTTTATTTGAACTAGTTCCAAATGAAAGAATGATATAGAGAATAAGTGCATGTTCATTTGAACTAGTTCCGAGTGAAACAATTTGGCTTTAGTGAAGCAAAAGATATATAGGACATATGCCAAAAGTGATTCACTGTATATATGAACGACTGCATGTTCGTTTGAACTAGTTCCGAATGAAACTGAATGTAACTTCAGTGAAACTAACGAAATAGATGATAATTGCCAAAAGTGGTTCACTGATCCACCTTTAAGTGCAATGCGTTGTTCATTCGAACCAGTTCAGCTCTATCTTCCAAACATGGCACATGTTACGCATACGCCATGTAGTCTATCTCTCTCTCTCTCTCTCTCTGTATGTCTCTCTCGCTCTATAAAATTTAATGCTTATTGCAACTGCAGCTGCAGCTCAAAGGCAATCAATGAAGTGCCAGCGAGCGACAAAAGTCCCTAAACTGGGCGTGGCCCAGTAGCATGCAAATGCACAACCAACACACATCACACACACACATGTGTATGTGTGTGTGTGTGTGTGTGTATTGCTTGAAAACCACAAGAGATATCGAGTTAACAGCAGGCACATTAAATTGCATAGAAATGTGACAGCACGCAGGGCGTTGGCTACGTTTTGTCTCTCAGTCAGTTCAGTCAGTCTGTCCATCTGTCTCTCCATCTGTCTGTCTGTCTGTCAGTTTGTCAGTTATTCCAGGCATTCATTCATTTATTCATTCGCTCATTCATTCAATTCTTTTCTTGACATATCTCCTTTGGCTCTTACAACTTTTAATGAAATTATGAGTTCTGTCTCACTCTCGCCTGCTTTCTCTCTCTCTCTCTCTCGTTGTTGGCAGCCAAAGTTCATTGTAAAGTACATGGTAAAGTTTTCCCTTTAGGCTAAATCAATTCCTAACTGTGCGTATAAATTTATTTACTACAAATTGCCAGAGTCAACAAAGTTTGGCCTAGGCTCAGCTCTGTGGGTTTACAGATTTTCGAGATTTTTGATCTTTTATCTAAGGATGGTTAGCTAGTAGATGACGATGATGTGGTTGAAATAGATGAGCAGCTATAGCTTGGTTCTGAATCAGGCAGTGCAGTTCTTATATATATATTCTCTATATATATTCTCTATATATATTATATATTCTCTATATATCTGTATAAATAATTATGAAGCATCATTCTTTAGGGTATTTTAATAAAAAGTGATGTCCATTAAAGCCTAAGCCTTGCTCAGACTTAGATAGGGTTTATCTAATCGAAGGGTTTTCACTTCTTTGGGATTTGATCTATGATAAAATTGATTAAACGAAGATCATACGCCTTTCCATGCAAATCTCATAGGTACCAACTAGCAGGTGAATTAAGAAATTGTCTATCAAGTGTATAGAAGTCATTATTGAAAAGCTTATCAAAACTTGTAACACTCTAGGTATAAACTTTGGACATTCGACTATATATACAGCCGAGTCTCGCTAATTTGTAGCCCTCTAAATAAAAAATCGAAATAAATTCTATCCCTTTGAAAGAAAATCGTTCTCAATAATTCTCGATAAGTTAAATTGATTCCTTCGCCATTTTGATTTATCGGGATTCTACTGTATATGCTGTATATATATCTATATATGTATGTATATCCCATGCCTTCTTCATAAAGTGACCATAGAGGCTGTCCTCAGTGAACAACAAACTCTAGACAATTTGCAAATGTGATTGACTCGATTGTGAACCTAATGGAATCTCCTCGTAATGCTATATGTGAGTGCATGTGTGTGTGTGTGTCTCAGTGTGTGTTTAGTGCTTGTGCATCTATAGTTGTTGTTGTTGTTGTTGTTGCTGCGGTTGCGGTTGCAATTGCTGCTATTTAATCATGATTTATGCACGGGGCGCGCGCGAGCTTGCAGCGTCGTCTTCAAGGCAGAAGATTGGCTGAACGACGCACACACACACACACACACACACGCACGCACACACACAGCGCACATGTAAGCAGAGAGCTCTCTGAGACATTTGCTTCAGCTTTGCTACAGTGGCAACGCTCGAGTGACACTAAATCAAATAGTGCGGCCATCAGGCATGCAACGAGCCATGAGCCATGAGCCATGGGCCATGAGTTGAACCTGAAACCGAACTGCAAGTGTGTGTGTGTGTGTGTGTGTGTGTGTGTGTGTGTGTGTAGATGGCCTATCGGCTGTGGCCCGTGTTAATATTTGCTTGCGTTTTACATTGTTTGCGCACTGGCCAAAGGTCTGCGCCAAGAGACAGACAGACAGAGAGAGAGAGAGAGAGAGAGGGGGGCTGTGTAGTGAGGGAGCAAGCAAAAGTCTCTTTGCTTAGTTTTCATGCTTTGTTTGGCTTTTAGTGGACGACTCTGCGCAACTGAATGACTGTCTGTCTGCGTGTGCAAACAGAGCTCTGAGCAACAGTTCAAGGCGGCGGCAGCCACTGAAGCGAAGATGCAGGCAGCGCCACAGAGAGAGAGAGAGAGAGAGAGAGATAAGGACAGAGACGGAGGCCTAAGTAGCCGCCAATGCGGCTTGTTAATGAATCAACTCAATTTGTTTGCGATCTCAATTAACGCATCGCAACAAATGTATCTGAAGAGCTTTGCAATTGTATCTGTATCTGGACAAGTGTATCTGGGGGAGTTCGCAATTGTATCTGTATATGTACATATGCATCTGGAGTGCTTTGCAATAGTATCTGCATCGGGACAAGTGTATCTGAGCAACTTTGCAATAGTATTTGTATCTGCAAATGTTTTCCAGTTATAGCCAATACATCTGCGCCATAAGATAATAGAACTTCGGCTATGGGAAAGTAATTCTTAGCAGCATATACATAGATATTAATGTATCTGCACATCTATGGGGCATCTTTAGACAAAAGTCTAAATATATATGCATTAACAAATGTATCTCTAGCAGTATCTTTACCTACAGGCATCACTAAAAGGAAGTACGGTAGAATCCCGATAATTTGAATTCCTTATCGTGACGATTTTCTTTCAAGGGAATAGAATTTATTTTGATTTATCGCGATTTTCGATTAGCGAGGTACGAATTATCGGTATTCGATTCTATTTATATGTATACATGGTATTGTATATTCACCTATAAGAAAGTTTATCTATGTGAATACACTAATGTATCTCTATCTCTAACTCTAACTCCATCTCTAACTCTATCTCAATCTCAATCTCAATCTCAATCTCAATCTCAATCTCAATCTCAATCTC
>NW_022046377.1:0-33371 GCF_001654015.2 Drosophila navojoa | reverse complement strand
AGAGAGAGAGAGAGAGAGAGAGAGAGAGAGAGAGAGAGAGAGAGAGATGACAAGCTCTGTTCTAGCTCAAGTTGTTTCTGTGAGAAAACATGGATAGTTCAGTTAAGCAACTCCATTTCTGAGAATCTTTTGGAGGTTACATTCTCAGATCTATTCATATCTATTGCGAAATGCCTTTTTATTGGCATTTGCTCGACCCTGAGAAGAATTATTTAGCTTAGAAAACTTTACTATGGCTGTCCCGAGCTTCAATTGTCAATTGTCTCTTTCTGTCTCTCTGTCTCTTTCGATAAATCACGTTGTTCTTATTGTATTGCCTATTTCAGAATCTCCTTCATTTTCATTTTTATTAATTTGTTAATTTACTTCACTATTCTCTCTACGTCTCATTCTCTATGTCTCTTTCTCTATCTCTCTCTCTCTTGTCTTGTCTCTATTTTTCTCTTTCTGTTTGAGTCTTCTCTTTAACTCGCTATTTTTCACTCTCTCTCCTTCTCTCTCTTTCTGTATCTCCCTCTTCCTATATCGGTGTCTGTCTGTTTCTTCTCTCTTCCCTGTCTCCTCGCTTCACCATTTCCTTCTCATTGTCTTTCACTGTCTCTCATTATCGCTCTCAGTCTCTCTCTTTCTCTCTCTCTCTCTCTCTCTATCTGCCCCTTTCATTCGCATTCTCTCTTGCTCTTTATTTCTTTATTTATCTCTGCCTCTCTGTCCCTCTTTCACTATCTCTACTTATCTCAAGCTATCTCTCAAATATAGTAGTTCCAACGTCAGACTCCCTCTAGTTTCTCTCTCTCTCTCTCTCTGTCTTTCTTCTCTCTCTCTCTCTCTGCTTCTCTTCCTTCCTCTAAGTAATATGAGGACTAAAGATTTTAGATGGTTGTAGGACAACTTATCACACCTGCAGAGTATTCGGACTTCGGCAGTGTGAAATCAAATTCTTTCGTTGCCTGCTTTTGCCTTCGACTTTCTTTTTTTATTCCTTCTTATTTTTTGCTACTTGAAGACTTTTACGCAGTTTTTGCTGCTTTTTTATTCGCAAGGAACTTGCGATTGCCACCCCTTTACTTGATTTGTGTGGACCGCTGTCCGCAGGAAGCAGGACGCAGGACGTAGCACGCAGGCGGCAGGACATAGGATGGGCGAGACTCTTGGGCTTGGTCCGGGCTTGGGTTTTCAGAGCTTGGGGCTTTCTTTTCGTGTACATTTTCTCTCATGTTTTTTCCTCCTCTTTATATTTTTTTTTTTAGTTTTATTTACTCGCCTCGACTGCCGTGCACTTTATGTCCAATTTTTTTCCCGACAAACGCCGCGTGCTGTTCTCTCTCTTCCTCTTCCCTGGCTTGCTGTTTTTTTTTTTGTTCGGTGTTTAAATTAGAACTTTGTTCGTGCTTTGAATTTTTAAGTTATAAACTCAAGGGGGTATTTTTTTGCGCTGCTTTTGCTGCTTCTTGCTTAGGCTCGGACTAAAAAGAAGTGGAAAAAATGCTGGCCGAAAAAAAAGGGGAAAATGAGTTTCACTTTTGCTGAAAGATGAGGGAGCTGGGGCCGAGGGGGCGAGCCAAGTGAAAGTGAAAGTAAAAGCGAAAGTGTACTGGAAGAAGAAGACATCAGAGGAGCAACTGGATTGGGCTAGTGATGGGTGGCAGCCCCAGCCGCTGCTACATGGCGTCCACTCTAAATGCTCCACTGTGGCCGCCCAGCAGCTGCTGCTCTAAGCGCCAGGAGCCCTCAAGGTCCTGCGAGAGGCCCACGCACACATGGGTTATTATCCAATTGAATAGAAATAAATGCGATTGCATATAGAGCAGAAATTGTGCGAGTAACTAACCGAGGGGGTCTTGCCCGAGCAGGGCGGGCATTCGAATCAAAAAGGGGGCGGGGCCAAGTCAAATGTCTAATTGCGCGCACTTGCTGAAGGATTTAAAGAAAAATAATCGCTTTGATTGCACTGAGAAGGACTTAAGAAATTGGAAAAACTTCTCGTATTGAGGAGGAAATTTAAAAATATTTCATTATACTATATATAATAGAGAAGTTCGATTGAGTAACTCTGAGTAAATCGAACTTCTCTATTCTATATAGATTTAGAGATTTGATGAATTGGAAAAACATTTTTCAAATATTTCAATCAATTTAGAACTGAAATGTTCCCTTAAAGAGCAGAGAGTGTAAAGCCTTGAGACTTTTAATAGTAAATATATAGAAGAAATTAAGAGCGTAAGTCAGAGTTTTATCTTTTGATCTTTGGGTTATTTACAGTTCACTTCGCCTGACTTGCGATTGGCTAGGCACACAGCGCGCGGACGCTGCCGTTACTTGGGTTCGTTCTCTTTTCCAAGGGCCACGGCCTCATCATTCTCTGCTTAGTCAGAGTGAGAAGGCGAAGGCGAGTTATGAAACCGTAAGACAATTGAAATGGTACCAAAAACAACTTACTTGATTACCAATAAAAAAAAAATGAGAAACTCAATCAATTAAAATTGCTGAGAGTTGATTTGGCAAAGGATCAAGAGCAAGCCGTATTAAGAGCTTATTTAAATTAATTGTGATTCGGAAAAAAATAATATGCAACTTTCAAATAATATGTAAAATATTGCCAATTAATATATTGTCAATTTAATTTAGAATTCTCAATTCGTTTAAATTAATCAATCAATTTAAATTTACATACAATTTTAAGAAAAATATATTTAATTAAAACAATTTGTAATTCTTAGCCTAGTTCAAAAATTATAAAATAAAAAACAATTTTTAATTATAAATTTTGAATTTTGAAAAAAAAGCTTATATTAAAAAAAACATCAAAGAAGCTGAAAATAAATAAAATAAAAATAATTAATAAAAAATAAAATAAATAAAATAATATATAGAGAGGCCCTTTCAGATATTAAAAGTCCAATGGACTTTATTAAGAAGGAAAAAGAAATAAAATAGGCTAAAATGAATATAGAGAAAAATGAGGAGTTTTTAGGTACTTTCAATATGATATTCGAAAACTGTGAAGGGCAGGGCTTGATATATTTTCTATAACAATACAATTTTCAACACTTGTGAGAGAGAATTGCATCACACTATCCAGCACTTCTAGCATATCCGGCATTTGCTCGTCCGGATAAACTGTGAACCCTTTTTTCCGAAGAGTTTTTCAGTTGAATGGAATTCGGGTTGTGGAATTACCAGTTGAATAAGTTGTAATTACTTAAAGAGATAATATCTACGAAAAAGGAGCTGGCAAAGTGAACTACTTGCAATTGAGATAGAGAGAGAGAGAGAGAGGGAGAGGGAGAGAAACTGAGCAATGTTCACTTTTGAATCACAAATGTCCGAACTATTCGCTTCAAAGTGAAATGAAAGTGATGAAAGATTTATAGAATTTCCATTTCCATTCCCATTCCCATTGCCATTTGCCAGAGTCAAACACAAAGCAAATGGGCCAACTGAGACGCGAAGATAAACACATGCCCAAGTAAAGTAGAGAGTACACTAGATCAAAAAAAAAAAGGAGCAAAGGAAACAACTAGGAATGCAGGACACAGAGAGTGACGGACTTATAGATACCCTTACTTGGCATACATATATAATAAATAATATTAATTAATATGCAAATGCCGAGTTTTTTTATTAATAAGTCTTACCTGAGCCACTTAGATAGACAGAGGAATGACCTCAAGAGTTCCAGCTATAATAGGGTATTTAAAAAAGAGTACTGAAACAAATAGATAAGCATCGAGAGAGAGTGAACAGAGAACCGGACATTGGCGAGGGCGGACAGTTGGGACTGCAGAAAAATTACATTAATGTGTATTTCTTTTATTTTCCCTGTATCTATTTTCTGTTTGCTGTGTTTCGTCTAACCCCCCGAAGACGCAAGGCGAGCTGATGAGGCCGAGTGCAACCCTATCTTTTCGCTTTTGTTATTAAAAATTTCCATTTAAAAAATAAATGAAAACTAAATAGAAACGAAAAAACCGAAAGAAGAAGAAGAAGAAGGAAAAAAAGCAGAAAAAACGCGACGAACAAAATTTTGATTTTAACCCCGTTTTTCACAAGGCGAAACGCTGCCAAGCTGCCAAACTTTTTAACCCTTTTCTTTAATTAAAAAAGAAAATGCAAAATATATATAAATACCTAGATATGTATATAGACACACACACATTTATATATATAGGTGTAGTACATAGATATCTGTGAGTGTATGGAGCCGGACAGCTGGCGCTGAATTTTAAAATGCTTTTCAATACCAACAAAAAAAGAAGCGAGGACGTCGCAATTGAGTCTGATCGACTGCACAATACTCGCTCAAGACTCTAGAGAAGAATATATCTGTAGAGGGCAGATATATCCGACAATCTCTTATATTATAATGGGTATACGGAGTGTATGATCTTAATTTTAGACCTCAAGCTTGAAGGGCGGACGAACGGACAGACAGACGTACGGACGGATATACATACATGCATGCAAAGTGACGGATAAACGGACGGAGAGACAGACGGATGGACGGACGGCTGTAGAGACGGACGGACGGACGAATGGAGAGATGGACGGACAAATGGACAGACGGACGTATAGAGAAACGGACGGATCGAGAGGAGGACGGATGGAGAGGTGGACGGATGGAGAGACAGACGGATCGAAAGATTGGATGGTTGGATGGAGAGATGGATGGATGGACAGACGGACGGATAAACAGACGGACGGGGGGATAGACCGATAGACAGACGGATAGATAGATAGACGGACAGTCAGATCGAAGCAGGAATAGATAGATGGACTAGACGAACTATGCACGGCACCAATATACTCATCTCACTTTGCGAACGAGTACAAAAAAAAAAGAAAGAAATAGCAAGACGCGGGCAAAGTACATAAATTTCGACAGCCGTCGCTTCGAAAGGGTTTCGGAAGGAGTCTAATGGCAGGGGTTTGGGGTTCAGGGGTTGGGGATGTGGTAAACGGGCGAAACCAAAGAAAAAGTAAAGTAATTATTTTGCATTTGCGTAGATAAAATTAACGATGATGGCGACCAAAGTAAAGGGACTAAAAAGTAGAAAAAAAAGAAAACAGCCAAAAAAAAATTGAAAGCAAGTTTCGCTGGCGGCATTGGGGGTGGTCGCACGCCGAGCAGTGACAATAGCAAAGACCCAGGCCTCACACCCCGGCCCCCATTGGCGTTACTAACCCCATCATTATGCCAATTCAGCTGTCAAAACTTTGTGCGTATTTTAATTTTTCTTCTCTTTTCACTGTGTTTTTTTTTTCTCGCTTCTCTTTTCGCTTCTTTTTCGCTGTCGCAGTTTATGGCTTGGAAAAGGTTCGAAAAGTGGGTAGATGGGGTTGGCCAGTTGCCAGCTGGCAGTGGGGGTAGTATATGGTAGGGGAAGGGAGTGGGGGGCAAGTGCTCTGATTGGGGCGTTCCCGGTTTGTCTTCTGCGTCTTCGTCTGCATCCTCCTTCTCATCATCATCATCGTCTTGCTGGCCAGGCTTTTAAGTGCGTGCGCTTGATTTTCGTTGCTGTGATTCCTTGCCAAAAAATTTGAATATGCATGGAGCGTACTTGCGAGACATTTGATGCATGCCACGTGCGTAGTCACTGACCAGTGCAGAGGGGCTGACACAATGGCAGCAGAGAGTGGAAGTTGATGAGGGGCAGGTAATGGCTAGTTGGGGCTGTGACAAAGCCCAGTTCGATTGGGCTTCATTTGAGATAACTCAGGGCGTGTTATCCTTAATTAATAATATATCCAAGTACAGCTTATATTAGTTGTTAATTGCACTAGACATCTCCATTGACCAAAACAAAGTAGACCTTCAATGATATCTTCTTCTAGGCATTACTCTAGATCTTCCTGTTGGCCTTCCTTTCTCTATACCATCCCCTGGCTTTTCCTCCAGACCGTCCTCTTGGCCTTACTCTAAAACTTGCTCAAGGTCTTCCCTGGACCTTCTTCTAGACTTTCTACTGGATTTTCCTCTAGGTTTAGAGGAAGATCTAAAAGGGAGTGTTAGATCTTTCTCTAGATCTCTAGATCTAGATCCTCTAGAAGATCTAAAAGGGAGTGTTAGATCTTCCTCTAGATCTCTAGATCTAGATCCTCTAGAAGATCCAAAAGGGAGTGTTAGATCTTCCACTAAACCTTCCTCTAGACCTTCCTCTATACTTTTTTCTAACCCTTTTTCTAGTTCTTCAAGTCCTCTAGACCATTCCATAAACCACCTTCTGGATTTTCCACTAAATGTTCCTCTAGGAGAAAGACAGGAATTCTTGATAAATGTTTGTTTTTATTTTATGCTTAGATTTTTGGTTTGATCTATTTGCAATACCTTAATAGTTGATTTGATATTGGCAATCAAACTTGGGGAGTATACTCAAAATCAAATCCCAGCTAGATAGGAGACACATCTATTTTCTAGTTTAGGCATAGCTTAAGCCTTTCAATTCTTAGTCCAACTAATCTTAAACTGATTTATTTCCCAGTTGCTGGAAACTACATATAATAGAATTCTGCAATTTGATTAGACTATATGAAACCATTCGGGCTTTATCGATGAGCAAAGTGAAAATCTGTTAGGGTTTTCCTGCTTGGCTTTCCCTGTGGCAACATTTAGATGTTTATCTACCCCACGTCACATTTCGTCCTGTCCCCCCTTCCCTGTTTTTGGTGCGACGCCTCTGCTTGTTTGATTTGTATAGCTGTACTTTGCACTCGTTACCCCCGGCCGCCTCCATCGTCCACGCCCCCAAGTCAGCGCCTTACGCACTTTTTTGCATACCAACAACAAAAATCGTTTGGGCAAAAAAAAAAAAAAAAAAAAAATACGAGTAGAAAAAAATGAAAAAATCAAGAAAGAATGAAAGAAAGAAAAGGGGTTGATTATGGTCACTAGCAAATTGGTAGTACGCAACGTGGCTCTACCCCCTGCCCCGCCCACCGCTGGCCGCCCACTGCGGTCCAGTCGACAAGGACTACGACTACGACACGACAAGGACAAAACAAAAAACGGGCCAAAAGTGGATGATTTTTGTTGTTGTTGTTGTTGTTGTTCCTTGGCTGCTGTTGATTTTCCTCTATATATTTATATATGTATATGTAATATAAGAAATTTCCTCTTTTTTTCTTATTTTATTTTTTGGTATTCTCGCGCAATTTTCGGTGTTGGGAATTTTTCGAGCTGCCCCCGTGCCCATAGGTAGCTGCTACATAAGATATTTATGTATAGTATATATGTGTGTGTGTGTGTGTGTGTGTGTAAAGGGTGTAAATTGTGGGCGGAGAGGCGGGGCTCAGGCACTTGCTGCTTGTCTGTTTATAATGGTTTTTAAATTTTTGTAATATTTCAATGTCATTTCGCTAATGTACAGTTGGCAACAAAACACACGGCCAGTGGAAGAAGAAGAGCTCCCGAGCATGGCATCTTAATTGCTGCGAAAGCGCCATCTGTTGGCCGGCAGCGACAGAAGCGAGCGAGAAACTTAAGCCTAATTTCAATTCCCGAGCAATTATAGCAAATGGAACTGAATGAAAAATTGGCATAGCCCCAAAGACTGTGCGCATAAATAACCAACACCAATACACACATGGCAGCTACACACACCAGCACACGCACACACACACATGCGGCTCTAAAATGTTGTCAAATAAACAAATAGACAGACAGAGAAACGCATTTCGCTTTTAGCTTTTGGCCAGCGGCTTGGCGGCATGTTAAAGGGGCTCCATGAGGTGCGAGGGGCGGGGGAGGGGTTGGGTGGGCGCTGCTGCTGCTGGTGCCCACGTCCAGACACATGTGAAAGCCAAATAGGGGTAGCACACACGCACACACACACAGACACACGCGTACGCTATCTAAAGTAATCGCACGTAAGTCGTGGCGTCCAGTAAAAAATGCAAAAAAATATAGCTATGTATAAAAAATACCAACTGCAGAAAGTGATTGACTAAGAGTTGCCCTGTAAAAATGTTAGACTTGCATATGATATATGTATGTACATATAATAATATACATGTCGGATATTTTGTGGAGTGCATCGCGCTCCTGCACTGTTGCCCTTCTGCCTCTGGCCAATCAACTCCGATTTTTTCGTAGCCCGTTCGATTACATCAGGATCATACTCCATATTAGTGTTAACTAACATCTCACTCAATCAATATTACCCAATATTATGCATGAGCCGACATATCAATAAGATATTCCATTCGAATAATACTATCATCTCCGATATATACATATATGCTTATTGCATTATTATATATATTTTCAATATATTATATTATAACCGGATTCTACTGTATATTTATTGTATTATATTATACATATATACTACATTAGAGCAACCTTGTAAACTAGCTTAAGCTAAAGATAGCAAGATATATATATATATATATAAGTTAAAACTATCGACAATCTAAGGAGGCTGGAGAGTCCAGTCAGACATTCACGGGGAGAACCCCAATCAGTAGAACTGATTTGTGCCAGTTTATATTCGGACTAGAGAGAGTTTAGATCTTTCGCTACTAAATTATATGAAATATATTATTTCATTGTGTGGGAGAGCTTTACTTATACATATATATCCTATAAACATATAACACCTATGAAAATCATCATCATGGGTTAGTATATGACATGATATCCATACTTGGAATTAATCGAATGCATCATAAAGTGCTCCAAAAACTTAAGATCACTTGAAAGAAGTCCCAGACGATATACAAAGGCAAAGCAAAAGCCAATAGGTTAGACAGCTTTACAGTTGTGTTGCGGAGAGTTCTAAAGACCTAGAGAGCTCTGCCAGGCAGTGCTGCGCAGCATATCCCATGCATAACGGTATTTGCTTACAGGGTATATCAGCTGAAAAACCAATTCGAGAACAGGAAGCTGATGCTGGCTGCTCTCTGGCTTCTAGTCCTGTAAAAAATTCATGCGTCTTTGTGTGTGTCCTGACGCAACGCCGCATGGTCGAACGCACGCATTGCCACACACAGACAAACACACACACACACACACACCTACACCTACACAGACAGTGGCAGCCGCAGCCTTACAGCTTGGCATCTCAGCTGCCTCCATTGGCGCCCTAGCCATAAGTCACGTGTGTGTGTGTGTGTGTGTGTGTGTGTGCGTATGTCATGCCTGGACAGCTGCTGGCAATTGGTGCCTCTAACTGTGGCAAGAGCCAAACTCCAGTCAAACTGATTTTCCCATTGCCCAAAAGTTTAAATTCCCATTGAATGCGATTATGCTTCAAGAATTGAATTACAATCGGCCGTTCGAGAATCCACGTAACGAATCCATATAAAATCGTAAACTAAGTTTCATCTTGACTAAAGTTTTGGCCAAAGGGCACCAAAGACGAGCTGGATCTATGCAGAGTTATGGAAATTGAGCAAAACGAAGTTAAAGCAAAGATGATTTTCATGCGGAATTTCAAGTACGAGTTCTCTCGATTTGATTGTAAGCCTGGCTTACTTTTAGTATTGGCCAGTTGGACTGAGTTGGCCTTGAGCCAAGCGGTCTAATGTGACTGCAAAGCAAGAACTATCGTGTCACGAATCACGAAAAATGTTTTATCTTACGTCTTCAGAACTCTAAGGAAATCAAAGCCAAAAATCTTTAGACAGAAAAAATTCCATGATAAAAACTCAATCCCAGTTCTCGTCGATTCGAGTAATAAGACTTGGTTTGGTTTGCTTAGCGGGTCTTTAAATCAGTGTCATCAAACTTTTCGAGCTCACTGTTGTTCTACATGGCTTAAACCTTTGCTTTAAGCCAAGCGGAGGGCGCGTTTTATGAGTTTGTCTAGCTAAGTAGCGCCACATACAAGTCTTTAAGTACATATGCCATACACACACACTCGCACACACACACTCGCACACACACACTCGCACACACTCGCACACCCAGTTAGTTATGGCAGCCCATCCACGCCCACTGTTGACTTGGACAAAACTCCCCAATGGCCAGGTCTAAGGTCCAAACGCTAATTTCGATGCTGTAGCCGGCGGCTCTTATGAGCTTTACCAAAAGCCCCATGAACTTGGCATTACGTATGTAAAATAGTGCCGCACACACACACACACACACACACGCCCTTACGCACTTTACAAGTGGGTGGGCTGGAGCGTTGCTGGCAATGGGAAATGCGAGCGCTTTTCATTGTAAGTTAGGTGAACCTCTCGCTCGCTCTCTCTCTCTCCCTCTCTCACTATATATACATATGTATATGTATGTGTGTGTGTGTGTGTGTGTGTGAAACATGCTCCAGGCTTCTGGTCCTCAAATTGGCATTCGCAAATCTAAGTTCTCTGTACGTGTGTGTGTGAGTGTGTGTGTGTGTGTGTGCGTGTGTATCGGACCAAGACGGAAATTTAAAATTGTTGTGTGGAAATTGGTTTAACATTCGCCTCGTTCTCTCTCATTTGCACTCAAGCTGTCTCGCCCTCTCCCACTCCCTCTCTCTCTCTCTCTCTCTCTCTCTCTCTCTCTGTGCGTGTGTGTGTGTGTGTCAGGTGTGTGCTCTGCGCTGATCAGCCTGGGCAGTCGAAATAATATATAGCACTGACTCTAGGGCGGGGAGGGCAAGGGAAAACACGATGCCTATTTCTATGCTACACTTCACACAGCTCTAAATGCGTGTGTGTGTGTGTGCGTCTGTGTGTGTGTGTTGGTTGAGTGGGTGGTTAGCTCAGAACTAATGCAAAACTTTAGAATATTCATCATGGACAAGTTTTGGCCACCGTCGTCCTTCTTTGTCCCGTTGCACCGTGGTGTGTGATATACAAAAATGAGCTAATTTCCGAGTGAAATTATTGAGAGAGTAGAGAAAGTTGCGAGAGAGTTGGGCATCAATTTCATAAAGAAGACGAGGGTTATATTGAAATTTAGTCAAATATATATTATAAGAGTTATATATATATGTATTTATAAATCTACTCTTGAAATTGTAGATCAATTCGGAACGTAGGCTCCTCAAATACTACACAACATATTAGATGAAAACGAGGGCTGTTTTGAAAGTACATATATGTATATATGCATATATATAGATATGTACATAAAAGTAAAAAAATAAATAAAATATGTATGTAAGTTTATTATTATTATTATTATTATTTCAAATCGTACAGTAAAAACTAGGAAACAAACTTTCAAGTCTCTAGGTCTTATTTCTTCCGAGATCAAAGTATTCATACAAACGGACGGACGGACAGGGCTAAATCGACGCAGCTTGTCGCCCTGTTCAAGAATATATATATACTTTGTGGTATCTGCCACGCCTCATTCTGCCTCTTTCATATATTTTAACAAAGGCATTATACCCTGATTTCCCATTTTGAATGGGTTCAGCGTATAACAATGTAAAGATTAAAACAAATAAAATTCGCTATCAAACAGGCTTCCAATAAATATTTCATCACAAGATGTCAGCTAAGATGTAAGCTAAGATGTCTTTCTCCCTCTCTCCCTCTCTCTCTCTCTCTCCCTCTCTCTCTCTTTTATTCTCCCGCGCCCTCTTCCAAATTGCCGAACTTCTCTTTATTTTCTATCCCTACGCTCAGTTTTCAATCGCTCTCGTCCCACTGTGCCTAAATATTGTTCTGCTTGCGTTGTGATAGTTATGCTGCCCATAAATTAACGCACGCACACACACAGGCACACACCAGCCGCTGATACTGATACGAAATGCGCGTTAACACGCACACACACACACACATGCACAAACGTTATGTATACAGTTTATATACATAATATATTCTCATGTATAAAATGCGACACAGTTAGAAAGGATTAAATTCTGTTTATGTAATTAAGTTGAAATTTATAATCAAGGCAATGTTTGGGGCTATCAGCCAGTGGCAAGTACATAGAAGCTGTCCGCCAACTAACCCTCTACACACACACACACACACACACGCACAGATACAGATATAGACTTGGCTGTACGCGTGTTGTTGTCTTATGCAAACTAGTTTTCAAGTTCTGCGACCACACAAGCAAAATGCCTGTTTACACACACACACAAACTAACACACACACATTCACGTGTAGCTGGGCAATGGACAGCATCTGTGTATGTGTGTGTGCTTTGGCGTGTGAGTGGGAGAGCGAAAGTTTTTGATTGCGTGGCATTTGCACGGCTCGCCGCATTTGGCGTAGCATACTTTCGGGCGCAGAGCAAAAATCGCTCAGCTCAAAACTAAAAACTGCCAACAAGAGCGCCCAAAGCTGCATGTCAAATTCATAGTGTGTGTGTGTGAGTGTGTATGAGTGTGTATGAGTGTGTATGAGTGTGTGTGTGTGTGCTTATAGTTTTTGTTTTCGACTCCACGGGCAGACACACTGACTTAGTTCCCACAGTGGCTGGCCAAAAACATTTTTGGGTTAAACTGATGCCTTTTAAATCGGATAAAAGGTACAAAAACGAATAAATATAGCTGGCAAACAGCAGCGCTGAGCAAGCTCATGCAAAATCACGTAAGCAACAACAATAACAACAACAACAACAACAATGGAAATGACAAGCGTATATGTGACATTAGCATTAGTCCAATACAAAAAGTTCCATCCCCGCCCACACAGCGAAACCAAATCCAACAACAAAAATACCACCTGGCTAGCTGGCATAGCTAAAAGGGTTGTCTGTTACTCTCCTGTCTGTCTGTCTGTCTGTCGGCGCTGTCGTGTCGTGTCCTTCTGCTTTGCGCCTTGACGGACGGGCAGCGAACTTTACAAAAGAAATTCATTTGATAAGCGAGTGCGAGCGAGCAGCTCGGACACAATTTCCTACTTAAAACAGCAACAGCAACAACAACAACAACAATAAGAAGTAGAAGGGGGACTGGAGGCGGCTGTGGACATTGCGTCTGACTGTCAACTACATAACATTCGAAATGAAAAGTTAAGGGAAGATTTTGCTCTCGACTTTTTTTTTTCGTACAAAATTCCTTTTTTTTCGGCGTATTTTCTTCTGCATATGCA
Organism: Drosophila navojoa; assembly: GCF_001654015.2. The sequence goes on along the minus strand of NW_022046377.1, from coordinate 20,386 downwards.
CATGCATGTGTTAGTGTGTGTGTGTGTGTGTGCGCGCTCGTGTGCGTATATAAATTTGGTTTTTATGTAATTTTTCATACTGCTGCCGGCGCTGCTGGCGCTGGCAGCGCAGCGACGCAGCTTTGGTCAGCTTTTAATTTTTTGTAGCATACTTTTGCGCGCAAAAGTAAAAGGCAAAGCAAACGAAAGGTTTGTGTGGTGGGTGGAGGGGGAGGGGGGGAACGGTGTGTGATGACTACGTTTGATTTGCTGTATTTGCTTGACCAGCCTCCCTCTGTGTGCGTGTGCGTGTGTGTGTGGGTGGGTGAGGGCAGTTTGTTGTTGTTGTAGCACATTTTATTTATAATGTATATGCATATGCATGAACATGTTTCATCTGACTCTCTCTTTCTCTCTCTCTTTCACTCTGGGCATGGGCAGCACTTTGGCTAGCTGTTTATTAATGTGCCCAAACAGCAAAATCTTCGTCTTCATCTTCTTCTTCTCCCACCCCGCTGCTGCCTACTCCTGTTGCGACAGCTGCGCTGAGCCGTAACATATTTTGGCAGCAGTGAAACTTGCTCTCTCTCCCTTTGCATAATACGCTTAATATGTTACTTACTGTGAAATGGGTCGCATAGCTCTTAAAATACACAAATAGTAAACTACATAGTCGCTCGCAGTTAACAATTTGCGTATTCCATTAATCTACTACAGAATTGACAAAATATTGGAGAGAAATATTCGACAAATCTTATTTTGCGCTGCAAAACTTTCCAATCATATCCCGCATCCGATCGCTTATCACACGGCTTTATCCACTTAGCTATACATAGTTCTTGGCTCCAAGCTTACCTCACTAGGAGAGAAGCAACCCAATTTTGGGGTTTGATTAATTTTCTTCATGATGCTCTGCTCTGAATTATAAATTTGTTTATTATTTTTAAATAAAGCTAAATGTATGTATATACGTATAAATGACATCTATTGGAAAAGTCTAGAAGAAATACTTGTTTTTTAATTTTTTTTTATTTATTTATTATTTATTAATTTTAAATATATATTTCTATTCTATCCATTTCACTTAAAAGTAGCTCCCATCAGATTGCATATCCTTATAGCAAGAGTTTTCCATCCTCGAGACAAATCTAACATCTTTTTTCGTATGATCCTCTTCTAATCTTGCCTTAGTAGTTGTATCTCGTATTGCCGTATCTCCCTAAACGTAGCGTCAATATTTCTTGGACAACTTCAGATAATGGGTATAAGAGAAACTTACAGGTACCCTGACATTAATGTGTAATACGTCAACTTCTCTATTAATGTCTTGCTTAAAGCAAAAAAATCTAAACAGATTCTTGGCCCAATTTTCCGGAATATAGATATAGCAAAGTCAAGATCAAACAGCTGAAAAAAGGCTTTAAAGAGATGAGAGACATTAAAAATGGGATAATCAAAAATCTAAAATAGAAAATTGCAGAAAATTCACGTGCCGAGTCAGAGCCACAGCTGCCTCACAATAACTATCGATAATTATCGATCAACTAATCCAGTTCTTTATACAATTCATTATACAATATAACTTTTTCCTTTGCTATGATCGCTCTGATTTAAATACTTTAAGAGTTTCATCTCCTGGCTAAGCTTAAATCTAGCTGTCTGAATAGTTTTCATAAAGACAACAACAACAACAACAACATCAATTTGAAGCAACATCAACTTGCAACTTACACAACTCATTTCCGGAACTCTGATAAGCCCCACGACCAGAGGCTATTGGCTAAAGTAACTGTCTCCCACCTATACCAACTACACCACCACACCCCTCCCCCTACCCCACATTCTGGCCTATATGGACACCCTCACCTTATCGCGGTAATAACTGTAAGCATGTAAGCCTGGCCAAAGGGGGTGATTTTGTAATTTTCTTTACATTTCTTTACTTGAACGTCGGCGTCGCTGTCGACGTTGCTGCTGCTGCCGGCAGCGGCGCTGGCATCGGCATTGGCATCGCTGTCGACGTAATTTCGTAACCCTTTTTTAGTTGTTTTGCTTTTCTTTTTTTTTTTTTTGCGTTGCTTCACATTTTCCTCAAAGATTTTTTTTTTTTGCCAGCTTCGTGTTTTCTTTTTTTTTTGTTGTGTTTTGTTTTTTATATTTTTTATTTCGCTCTTTTATGTGCCGAAGATTTTTCTATGTAATTTCGTGCGTTTGCTTCTTCTACTCCTTTTCGTCTTCTGCTTCTTCTTGGTTCTTGTGCTGGTCAGCTTTTCTGCACGCTTCGCAAACAGCGAACGAAAATGAGGAAAGTGAAAGCCGAGCGCAAAAAAAAAGAGAGAAGAGGAAGAAGAAGAGGCTGGATGCCATGGCCAATTGTCCAAACGAGCGTGCATTCGTGTGTGTGTGTGTGTGTGTAGCATTTTCCATTTGGATTTTTTTTTTTTTTTTTTTTTGTTTTTTTTTTTTGGCAACCCATTCTGTTGCTTACCTAACAACAGCCCCTCCTCCACACACTCACCACACTAGCCCCCCCTCACCCACATTACCGTGCACCCCTTCTAACGCCCACGCAGCATCCGCTTTTGTTACAATTTTTGCTCGCTTTTTATACCCCGTAAAAAGAAAAAGGAACACCAGATGGAATATGGATATCTTTCTATATGTGATCTTGATATATGTATGTATGTCTGTATGTAAATGATATATTGTATTTAGGCAAAGATGATCTATCTTAGAGTCAGTTTCGCAGCATGCATCAGATTTGATAATATCCTAAATTTATGATAAAATTTTAAGAGGATCTAAAAGTCGTAAAAAATATATTTTATAAATCTATCGCTAGATATGTGTTTTATAGACAGAATTGAGTTCTATGATATGATACATCATATTTTTTGATATTATTAATTAAATACTATAATTAATTCATCTTCATGTATAAAGATCTAATCCTTCTAAATTGATAAAGTGCTCTGATATGTGAGACACTCTGGAATGGAACGACATGGAATGGAAAATATATGTGGGAAATATTTTACATATGAATAAATATAACATGGACTGAAATGATGAACTAAAATATGGTATAAATAATAAAATATATGCTATGGAAGCTGTTTTTTACTAGAAATAATTTTGTAGGTTAAGACATTTGTTTATGAAACAATGATCCAATATATGACATCGCTGCTTAAAGAAAAGATCATTGAGGCAAGTATGCTGACAATATATGCATTATAATTAGGAACTATTAGTATGGGAAAGTATGGGAGAGGCAGAGTACAAAGTGCCTTTGCATTTTGAGTTTTTTTTAATGATATCAAAAATATATTTATTCAAGGATAAGCGTACCGCTAACTCTTTGGTAGCTTAGTCTAAATAAAGGTGTACATTAATTTGTCTAAAAAAAAGCTATACTAATTTTAATATAGGATAATATATACTGGCTATACATCATATATCATAGTCATTACAAATGTATGTAGAGGTATTCAGGTCAAGACCCGATCCAGCAGGACTTGAGGGTGGTGTTCATTTTGAGAGATTGAAATATTGTCATATATATGAGATGATTTTTGCTCCCGCATGGCTTACGCTATTTACAGGCTATCCTCTAGTCGCGCAACGCCAACGATTTGCGTTTCGACTCTTTTTTTTAGCGCCGGCTTCAGGTGGTTGGGGCGAAAGGATTCGTGCGAAACAACAACAGCAGCCAAAAAGAAATGCCTGTCCAGTTGACCAGCCTACGCAGCCTCTCTCACTCCCTCACTCTCTCTCTCTCTCACACTCTCACACTCTCTCTCTCTCTCTCTCTCTTGCTCGCTAGAGCCCCAACCGCCCCAATCACACACCCCTTCCAGTGCAGCCCCGCACGCTCCGTGGCACACGCCACGCACATTTTGGCTGACTTTATCATGGCCAACTGCCTTGGACCCAGCCCAAGCCCAAGCCCAGGCCCAACCCCTGACTCTGACTCTGGCTGTGGCTCGTGTCCAGCCGTTCGTTTTTTAGCATTTTCCATTTTCTTTTAATTCAGCATACACCCTCGCACACACACACACACTCTCACTTTCTTTTGTGCAAAAAAAAAAAAAAATGAAAGTATGAAAGGCGCAGGCAGCAAAGGAAAGTGAAAGTGAAAGCAAAAAAGTAAAAGCAAAATTGTAAATTGAGTTACGCATTCTGACAGTTTGCATTACGATCTCTCTCTCTCTTTCTCGCCCACACACTGGTCACACATGCTGGCCACGCATGTATATATATGCGTGCGTGTGTGTGTGTGTGTGTGTGTGTGTAGTGGCTGCTATCTATCGATCTACTTTTTACTCTTCATTGGCATTATTCTGGCTTCGTTTGCGTCTTCGTTTCCAGCTCTTGTCCTCGTCGTCATCTCAATTGAATTCGTTTCATTTCGTTTCGTTTGAATGAATTTCACTTGCAAGCCATCGCCCACTCCCCCCACTCCCACTCGCTCTGCTGGACCACCACTACTACTATATCAGCATATATGTATTTACGACTCACACACACACACACACACACACACACACACATGCATGCACTGCCTGCGTGTGTTTTTTGTTGTTTCAGTTCCATTCGTTTTATTTTTGAGCATGTTTGATTTCGTTTTGTTTTGTTTTGTTTTTTTTATGTTTTGTATTTTTGCCTCGCTTCAAAGGATTCGCATATTTAAACATATTAAATATCAAAGACATTTCTTTTCCTATTTGCCGTTGCCCATTTGCCACTTCGCCTTTTCAATTTGATTTGCGACTCGCCAATATCGTTGACATCATTTTCCATTTCTTTTGTGAAACGCACCCAACTCCAGCTGCCCCTTCAAGCGTCTCCATCTTCCCTCCTCCCTGCTACATCGTTTCAGGCAATTAAATTTGCATCATTTGCCATGGCAATGTCCACTCTTTCCTCATTCTCATGTGATTAGCCTTTGGCCTTGCCTTTTGCTCGTTTCGCTCTCATTTGATTGCTTCGAAATGATCTTTGTCTTGCTCATCAATGATATAGGAGAAATGCTCTATATAACTTATAAGAACTATATCCGTGCTCTTCCCTTGAAGTACTCTATTTCATTTATGTTTCATTAGTTTCCATTCCGTTTCATTCGCATACTAGTTTTACTTAAGGCAGGGGGGGAATTCAAATTTAGAGCATTTCCAACTGCCAGCAGTGCGATCTTGATACTATCGAGATTTCAGCACTGCGAAAAGTATTCATCCAAGAATAGGCAACTTATGAAAAATCAATTTCAATTCCCAAAGGACTTTCTGCTATTTATCAATTGCTTAAAATAAGAAGAATAAAAGAAGTTCAGTAGTTTCTTACCAATTTACTATACGACATTTACTCTATACGACATCACACCATGCTCCATAGATATACTCAGCACTGAGAATACGCGAGCTGCCTCATCATCTGAGCAGGAAGCCCCTAGTATTGTTTCATTGAAGTTCTAGCTCAGTTCAAGTTCACTTTGAAAACTGCATTTGTTAGGATGTAGAGCCAATCAAGATCATATCAGATCTATCAAGAACATACTCTTCGACTTTCCGATAAACTTTCTAACAGAATAGCTAGCCAAGCAGTTAAGACTGTGAGGAGAGAGAAAAAAACTCAATTTATGTACAGATACATATACAAAATTTATATTAAATATTTCAACTGTTCCTCCAATAAACTCGAATATCATGCAATTATAATGAATTCGATTATATGCTAACTATATTTATTATTTTGATTAGCATTATATGCCAATTACAATTATTATTTTGATTGGCATTCAAATGACTTAACAATTGACGCTGAGCTGATTTTTATTAATTTTTTTAAAGACAAAACATTAACGTCAGAGGTTACAATAAGCTCATAGAGGGGTTACTGGAATACCTCATATGACGTCAATCAACAACATTATTAATAATTAATAATTAAAAGCAAACCAACTATTAGACTACTCGCAATCCCAACTAAACGAATTGCGGTAAATCAATTTTACGATGTCAAAATTGATCACAGTCCAAGAAGTAACTCTAACTGATATCACCCTCAAGAACTACCGCCAGTTATGAACACGATATATGTACATATTTATTATATGTGCATGTTTATGTATGTATGTATATCTAAATAATAAATAAGCAATAGAAAATTATTTGCAATTTTATAAAATATATAAAAGTCTCATCAATCGAGTCCATTGTCATTAAAATTAGTTATAAGCCAAAGGCTACAGGCACAGCTTAGCTTTGCATGCATTATATTATATTAATTACAATTATATTGATCATCATATATTATCATTATGTTGTTATATTTTGGTGATAAAGTACAACTATTATTATTTATATTTATTTTTTATTTATTTTTATTAAGTCTATGAAAACTATACGGTGTACTCCAATAACCCCTTTGTAAGCATATTATTAATAGTAGTAAAAAAATTAAAATTTTATTTATTATTTATTTATTTATTTTTTTTTTTTATTTGTTAAAGCCATACGAGGCTTTAAATTAAAATTGATTTCATTAGCTTCCCTTTACACACATTTCAATTTTTGGAGGCGCTGAAAAGTAGGCAACATTTTTATTAATTGGTTGCCATTCGAAGAGTTTTTTCCCTTTAAAAGGAATTGAATTAACTATAAATAAAACAACTAAAAAAATTATTATTTTTTTAATATTTATAATTACGAGGCTTTAAATTAAAATTGATATCATTAGCTTCCCTTTACACACATTTCAATTTTTGGAGGCGCTGAAAAGTAGGCAACATTTTTTATTTATTGGTTGCCATTCGAAGAGTTTTTGCCCCTTAAAAGGAATTGTATTAACCATAAATAAAACAACTAAAAGAATTATTATTTTTTTAATATTTATTTATTATTAATTCTGCCCATTTGGGCGCTCTGGCTAACTTAGGTTAGCTGTCAGAATATTAAAACGATAGATATATTAAATTGAATAAAAAATAAAAAGCAGCAGTGCAAATAATAAGCAAAGTTTCTGCATGGAGATGCCTGCTTAGCTGGCTCAGCCTGTTCCCGACCGAATTACATACTACATACTATATATAAAACATATAACTTTGATTGGCGATTGCACTCTAAAAACACTTTGGATCGAATTTCAACCCAATATCCCTGTGGACCGGATTGATCAAACGAATTCATGCACTGGAGACATGCGACAGTGTTGGTCATTCAAAAGATTCCCCAACTAGAGAAAAAAAAAAAAAAAAACAAAAAAAACAAAATACAAAATAAACAAAAGTGAATAAATAAATTTGTATTGTTCTTAAAAATTCAATTAAAATTGTTTTGCTTAGGCAAAGAGCACAAAAAAATATATACATTTAAAACAAGAAGAAGAAGAAGAAGCAGAAAAAAAAACAGCATATACATTATATATCAAAATGTACAAAACAAAAATAAAAAAAGAGAAAAGAAAAAAAGTAACAAAACGTAAAAAAAGAAGAGGAAAATGCCCCAAAAAAAAAAAAGAAAAGAGTTACAGCAAATTGAGCGTCGACTGCGACGCAGCGTCGCAGTAGCAGCGGTCATTTCAAACAACAGACAGCATAACGAGATTCACACACACACACACGCTGAGAGTCCAGTCCAGGAAAGCATCCCTTATATATATACATATACATATATATTTATATACGCAGCAAAATCAAATAAAAAACACGCAACGAAAAGCATGTAAAAACGTGGAAAAAAAAAGAAACGACAGCAACAACAACAACAATGTACCGAAAATTGAGAAAAAATAAAACCCGCTTAAATTAAGCCCACCAGCCACCCAAGCCACCCAAGCCACCCACCCAGCCAGGCAGCTATCCACCAACCACTGGACAACGCACGCACGAAGCAGCCAGCGCAACGCACGAACGGGTTAAGGTCCAGAATCGTCACAGCCTCCCCGCCCAACCACCAAAAGCCCTCTCTGATGAGCGGCGGCAGCAACAGCAGCGTCCGGTGGTGGCTTGCCGAGCTGCGGAGCTAATGGCCAGCCGAGGTGGTTGGGTGGGTGGGTGGCTGGCCGAGCGTTCGGCTGCTGCGTTGCGTTTTGATGGCTGCTGAGCTGCCCGCTGGCGCTTGCCAATTTAAAAAGCACAACAAAACCCCAAAAAAAAAATCAAGCGAAAGGCACAAAAAGTGAGAAGTAGAGGAGATCAGATCGAATCACACGCCGAAGCCGAAATACTCTGATTTGACAGTGACACAAATAGGAGCAAAATATATGTAAATAAATATGCATATGTATTTTTATAGATAATAAGTCAAAGTGTACAAAAAAAATTTAATTTGAATATATGAAGTAAATCTGATTTGCCTTTAGACTCAAATTATACATGCATATATAATATAAGGAAGAAATTTATTCTTAACTCTAAATGTTTTTTTTTTTTTTTTATTTTTATTTTTTTATTTTTATGTTTTTTATTTTTGTTTCTATTTTTGTTTATTTTTTTTTTGTAACTTGAATTATGACATTAAAAAATTTCAAAACAAAATTAATAAATTGATTTCTCAATATTTTCACACATATATTTAATTTACTTGTTTTTAAGGAAGAAATTTATTTTTAACTCTTCTTGCTTTTTTTCATTTTTGTTTTTTATTTTTATTATTATTATTATTATTTTTTTTTTTTTTTGTAACTTGAATTATGACATTAAAAAATTTCAACACAAAATTAATAAATTGATTTCTCAATACTTTCTATACATACACATATATTTAATTTACTTGTTTATATATACTTTTAATACTATAAATTTTTTTATTATCATTTATATTTTTATGAATTTTTCAATTATTTATATAAAAAAATTAAAAATAATTACATACTTTTATTACTATAAATTTTTTTTATGATCATTTACATTTTTATAAATTTTTCAATTATTTATATATACAAAAAAAAATAATAATAAAAAATTAACATAAATATAAAACACATAAAAATTAAATATAATAAAAATTTGTTGAAATAATAAGAAAAATAAAAAATATATATATATGTATAATATTATTGAGAGAAAAATTTATAAACAATTGTTTTGTTAAAAAGTAGTTAATCAAAATAATAGCAAAACTAGCAATAAAATAGAAACAAATAAAACTCAAAATATTGAGAGAAAAATTTATACAAATTTTACTTTAGTTTTTAAATATAAATCAAATAAAATAAAAGCAAAAAGTATAAAAAATAGAATAAAATCATACTTAGATTGGTGTATAAAATATCGTATAAAATATTTAGATTTACACTCATTACTCATAAATATTATATTTACATTAAATATATATTAATATAATTTGTAAATGTAAATTTATTATATATATTTATGCCTACTTTACGCAAGGAATTTATATATTTTTTAATACGTTCTTCACATGGCAACCATATTACAATTATTTACTTACAAGTGAAGGCAATGATTTGAAAACAGATGCTATTGCTAGCTAATATGCCTGATATCGGTGAGGGCATAAAACGGCAACGAAACGGCCACGCAGCATAAATAAAATGCCCGGCTAAATAAAAAGCAAACAGAACGCAACGTGGCCAACCCTTTTTGCTTTTGGCCAGCTTGAGTTGTGCTCGCCCGCCCACACACCAGCACCCCACACTCCCCATCCGCATGCCCAGCTCCACAGCCCACCATCTTCCCTTTTATATGCTGCGCATCCTTGTCGCCTGTGTCCACCTCGAGAAAGAAATTCAAAATTATGGAGTCGCCTTTGTCCTTGCCGTTCTCGAGCTGCTCTGCTCTACTTGGCTCTGCTTGGCTCTGCGCCTCGTGCGCGCTCGTCTGTTATCCTTGTCGTGCGTGAACAGCCTCTCTTTCTTCACGCTGCTGCTGCTGCTGCTGCTGCTGCTGCTTCTGCTATTTCTTCTGCTTGCTGCCTCTGTCTCTGCTGCTGCTGCTGCTGCCTCTGCTGCTGCTGCTGCCAGGAGCTGGGCTGGTCAGTGCGTGGACATTAAAATGCGTAAATTTGCAAAGGCAATAGCCGTATGTGTGTGTGTGTGTGTGTGTGTGTGTGTGTGTGTGTGTGTGCTGCTATCTACTTCTGCAGTGAACAGTGGGCAAAAACTCATCTGTTATAAATTATTATTTTTGCATTTTCATTTTATTTTTAAATTAATTTGATAAGCTCACGCGAAATCCAGTTCAATTTACATAAAATTCAATTTGATTGTTAGGTAATAAATTTTAAAGGGTTTTCTAACAGAAATATTTATTAAACAAGTTACTCTGCTGTTAAGTCGCTGTTAAATATATGTAGCTGCTTGGTAAAATGCTTATCAGCTCATTAACAGTTATAACTATTCATGCTCGACTTCAAGTGTAAACATATCCAGATAATACATATTTACATACATATGTATTCATACACATTTTACTCGTAACGGCTAATTGTATGTTATGTCACTGTTAAAGCGAAAAAGTTAATGACTGTTATACGACTCAAGTAACTGAACTTTGGTAAATATATACACAAGGGTGTATTTATAACCGTTGATTTCTAGCAACTGTTAGGCCGCTGTTAAGCATATGTTAACTCACTCTACAGCTTCTACTATTTTATGCACAATACGACAAATTTGTGCCATGGTCGTGTGAGCGAAAGTGAAAACGAGCCAAAGCGTTGTTGGGCCATGGCCTGGCATATCCAGGCATCTCCTGGCCAGCCGGGCAAATGATTGCTGGCACTGCGTGCGTTGCATGAAGCAATTCAATCGTCGCATTCGGGCTCGATGTTGCATATGCTGTCCACACCCGCCACACCCGCCACACACACCCAATCAATTGACCTTTTTATGCGAGCTGTTGCTCCCTTTTGCTGTCATACGACTACACACACACACACACACACATACACACTCCAGTCAAGCTGTAATATGATTTACTGATCTGCCTGTCTGGAGTTTTTTCTTTTTACTTTCGGGCTGTTGGCTGATTGCTGGGTTGGGACTTTGATTTTAGACACTCTTAAAGCAGTTGCGTAATTTGTTACGTTCTTATCTTAGCTCCAATGCTAAGCTATAGATATAACTATAGATATTTACATATGATACCTAGTTGAGTTAGATTTCATAGTTCATGATTTGGCATACAATGAATATTCTCCAGACACCAAAGACACATTTCATTAAACTCAGCATAGGGAGGTATTCACATAATCAAGTAAGCCTGAATGTAGAGTAAACTACAGTCGAATCCCGATAATTCGAAATGACAAAGGAATCACATTTTTTTTTCGATTTACACAAAAGTTCAAATTATCGAGAACGAATTTTTTCAAGGGGATAGAATTGTTTTATATTTATTTATTATTATATATATGTATTTATTATTATATTATATTATGTATATTATTTAGCGGGATTTAAATTATCGTGACTCGACTATATTTTATAATTTAAATCAGATGTCAAATATAACTTGTTCTTAATTTGTATTTTATTTTTTATTTTTTTCCTATACCCTGAAACCATTTAAAAAATTGATCACGGTATGTTTTTTTTTTATGAATAAAATAAAAATAGAAAAAAAAATGCATGAACTAACAATGTAGAATAACGGACTCGTTCTTTTAAGTAAAATCACCTTGGAGCCTTACCTTTCCTTAGCTGCTGCCTAAAGTAAAACCTCTAGAAAGATTGTTACGAGGACCTTAAATTAGTCACAGAAATTTGAAGGTGTTGTCAGTATTCTCTGCATTTATGTTAAAGTCACATAGATTTCAAGCATCAACCAAACTTCTAGTCCTCCCTATGTATATGGACTTGAGCTAATATTTTTTTAGAGAGTGGCATAAGTCAGCTTCTGTCATTGGTGACAAATTGGTGTATTCCAGTCACACTACGAGAAACAACTCAGAGAGCAACCGAAGGAGTTGGTTCTTCAGCGATCGAACAGAAACCTTTTCTGTTGCTTCTTTTTTTCGCTCTGATTTTCTTTAGAGTATTTGAGTATTGAGTATTTGTATACGATTTATAATGTGTACACATATGAATTGCGTACGTAAATTGAGTGTATTTTAGTTAATTGAACTACTGAGTCTCCTAAAGGATGTTCGTTAATGGAGCATCACTCGAATAGTTTAACTCAAGGCGCTCAACCGACGAAGCAAAACGAATAGAACCGAAGGCTGTAGACTTGAGCGATTATATATGATATAAGCTATGAATCTAAATAATAAGAAATTATCAAAACTCCCATCGAGTTCAACTCCCAGAGGCTGAAATCAAAAAGGACGCACATCTCCGAAGATTCTTTGCCTTCGCATGAAGCTTCGAAAAACTAAATAAAGAAAACTCATTTGATTATATATATATTTGTTTGTTTTGTTGTTGTTTTTTTTTTTTTCTTTTTACTTTTTAGGCTTTTTTCTGCATTTACTCTTTCTTTATTGCAATTCGCTCAACACATTTTCTTCGCAGTTTAGTTGTTGTTTTTCTTTTTTAATGTGATTTTTTTCGATCTTTTTTTTATGTTTTTATCAAAATTACAAAAATTCCATTTGAATCGGAATATAAGGTATATATGTATGTATATATATTAAATGTCATGTTGGAAAAAAATCGTATCAAATGGCAACATTCTTTCACTATATAATAGACCTGCAAAAAATTTCATTTATATTTTTTTCTGTTTTTGTTTTTTTATGCTTTGTTTCTTTTACATTTATATATTTGCTTTGTTTTTTGTTTTTATTGTTGTATTTTTTTGTTTAGTTTTAATTAGTTGTAGTAGGTTGTAGTTTGTATTTGTTTTTTTTTTTTATATTTAGTTTATAGTTTTGTTTTTCTCTTGTAAATTTGTAGTAATTCATACATTTTTTTTGTTTTTTTGCTTAGTTAAATATTTATTTGTAATGAAGTTGATTTTGTTTTTATGTTTTTAAGTCTCTTCTTTGTTTCTGTCTGTGGCTGCATTTTATTTTTAAATATTGTATTTTTTTAGCATATTTTTTGTAGTATTTTTGCCTTATGTCTGTGTATTGCATTTGTTTTGATTTACTTGAGGTTTACAACAAACATTGACAAAAAATTCCATTTGGTAAAAAAGCGTTGAATAAATTTCCAATAAAAAAAATTAGAAATTATTTTTATAATTTATTATATTTTTTTCCTTTTTTTTTTTTTGTTGTATATTTTATAAAAATCCACTAATTTGCACATACTTAAAGTATTTTCGAAATTTTAGTTTTATTTTTCAGTATTATGCTATAAAAGTATTTGTTGTTGTTTTCCCATTTTTCATATAAATATTTTTTATTTTTATTTATATAACTTACACTAATTGAATTAAGTTTTTAGTACATTGATTTAGCATTTTGCAAGTTTGTTTGTTGCTTTTTAATATAATGGTTTTTTTTTTATCTTTTATCTTATGCGCCTATGGCACATTTCTTATGAAGCATAGCATTTATACATACATATACTCAATTTTGTTTTCAGTGTACCTATATAATAATAGTATCTAAAAAATAGCTTCATGTATTCCATATAAATTCAATGTTTTTTTTTTTTTCATTCATTACTTTTATGCAAGCTTTCAAAAATTGGCATTTCCTTTAGTTACATATATATATATATATATGCATGTCTATATATATATGTGTTTATATAAGCACATACCCTAGCACTTTTACATATAGTAAAGTAAATTAATTAGCATTTATTTCATATTCCATAGCATAAAACAGAATCCAAATTATAATATTCATATTTACTGCATCAAATCCTTTCATTTCATTGCATATCCTTGCAGCCGCCAATTGCCCACAAGAGGTCCTGCTCTACTTGGTTCTAGTCTCTCGTAATACTATTCAAAATTTAGTTCAGTTAGACATTAAATAGATCTCTATTTGCATGGCCTCATTTAATTATAAAAGCTTTACGATGCGACATGATAACACAACTATACATATGTATATATAGACAGATATATGTACATATATATAGTCCATATCAATCAGGCAACAAAAGATCATTATTATGGCTGCTGTATTGATGGGTTATGCTAAATAGTTTGGATTTCGAGCTAAGATTATACAACAAAATGCTAAACATGGCAAATCAGTTCCGAATTACAGTTATACACGTTACAGTTATAGTCGATACAATTTGATTACATATTCAGCTCTGATCTGATTTGATTAGGAACGCCTGCTAAATGCCAAAAATCAATGCAAAAATCAAAAGCGCGATATAGTATCTGGATAGCTATCTATATATATACATATACATATACATATACATATAGTTATTGGCCAGAATTGTGGTAAGTACAATTCCAAAACATATTTAGGCAGCGTTATGCAAATGCTAAAGCGAAAGCAAATTCGTAATGACATTCTCTATGTATACATATACATACATACGTTTATAAACTTATCAATTCATATTTATATATATATAATAATTATGTATGTATATGATGCTTTAATTGATTAATAGTTGTATAAGGCTTGCTTGCAACATAGTTTTCCTTTTCTTCTTCTTGATTAGATTTTCAATTCTATTTCCCATTCTCGCATTTCATGCGCTGCATAAACAAATTGCATATTAACCGTTAACTATAATGATAAACACAAAAAAATATGTATATATGATAATAATAATAATGCAAAATATAAACAAATTCTAGCTGTCAAAAAAAAAAATGTATTTAATTATTTATATAGGTATACGTATATTTGTTTATGGTACAAAACAAAAATTGTTTTTCTCTTTTTTTTTACAATCTACAAAGTAGCTTAAAATATATATATATATGTATATATATATATTTCCTTTATGTTTTGTATAATTTGATTTTGCATTTACGAATCATTCGAAATGTGTGCGGCAACAATAGAAAAATGCGAAAATTAATTAACAAATATATAAATTTATAAGAGCTTAAAGAATAGTTGCGACTAAATTAATATCAAGAGTTCATCAAAATATTGATAGAGAATCCACAATTTGGATATATTCATATAAACATCAGATATATGTATGTATGTAGTTGTAGATCTGACGATGATAGCGATACACTGCCAAAAATAGTTGGCTCTTTGGGCCAACATATGAATAATAATGCACAATGAATAATGAATTATGAACAACTTTGAATTGCATATGCCCAATGCGAGCTTAACAATAATTAATGAGCATTGCCTTCAGCTTAAGTACTACATAAAATAATTTGGGAACAAATTTCGATTTTTGATTATATAATAAATGATATCAAAATTAAACAAGAGTATAATAATAATAAAAGATCATTCGATATTTAAATATCTTTCACATTTGCTAATAACAAAATAATAGTAGCAAAAAAAAAATAAAATAAAATAATAATAATAATCATAATTTTAAAATGTTTGTATTGATGCAAGCCAAATAATAAACAAAGCAAATCAATTAATATACAAATATAAACAAAAAAAATAAAATTTAATTTAAAAAAAAACAATAGCTTAAAGATCAATTTTAAAATAACAAAAAATAATAATAACAATATTGATATAAACTTAAATGTGTTAAAAAAAATTAATGCTCATTGATTAACGCTAAGCATTGGGCACAATTAAATTTATAATTTATGAAAGAATATTATTAAAAAAATAAATTTGATATAGCATTTGGGGCAGTGTATATATATATATGTATATGTATATATATGTATGTATGTATGTATGCACATTTATATATGATTCATAAATTTATAAACATTTCGAGCGAGAGTTTTGCCGCACACACACACACACACGGAAAAAATAAAATAATTTAACAAGCTCAACTGAATATAATACTTGAGAAATGGGCGTGTCGCTGCCCCTTTCCCCACCCAGACTTATGCACTAGTATTTTAGGGCTCCTTTCGTTTCTCTCTTGCTCATAGTTAGGAATTTGTTTTTGCACTTAAGTTTAGACACATAGATATTGTTGTTGTTGTTGTTGTTGTTGCAGGATCATTGAATCCAGCAGACAGACGCCAATAGTGGACAGCTGCAGTAGGAGAGAGAGAGAGGGAGAGAGGTTAGTTTGGCTCTGTATGAAGCTAAAGATTCCTCTACTCACTGCCTTGGAGCTAACTCTAGACACGATGCGTTAGATGCGTCGAATCACTGCGTTTTGGTGGCGGCGGCGGCGGACGCTTTTTGCGCAACGCCGCCGCTGCATCGGCCACAGCGGCTGGCGGCGGCACTGGCGGCGGACCAGCTGCATCCAGCATAGTGGCTCCAGCTCCGCCCATTGCCGTTGCGGCCGCCCCATTGCTCTGGGCATGCACGTTCTCGTAGAGCGCGTACTCGTTGTGGGCATACTCGTAGTGCTCTTGCACCCAGTGGCTCACGTTCGCCGTCTCGCGATAGTAGTGCGAGCTGTTGGCGCCCGAGTTCAGATTGTGGGCCGCCAGGAGATCCTCATTGTTGAAGTCACGGAAGCCGAGCACCTCGTGCGGCGTGGTCGCCGGCTCCAGTTTGCATTTCTGTGCCACCTGCCACTTCTTGCGCATCACACGCTGCAGATCCTTGAGGAAGTCGCGCGGCGGATTCGATGCAGACTCTTGCAGGCGCTTCGGCGATGTGACCACATCGCTGCCATTCTGACTGCAGCCGGACAGCCGGGACAGATCACTGCGCGGCGGCAACAGCGGACCGGGCGAGTATATCGGCTGCGAATGCGACTGCGACGGATAGCCAATGCTGCTGCCCGACCCACTGCTGAGCGTTGTGCTGGGCGAGCGCATGGGCAGCTGGGGCTCCGGGGAGCACATCTTGCGACGCAGCAGCACCGGCGAGTCGGCAAAGGAGACCTTCTTCTGAACGGGCGGCGGCGGCGGCGGCAACTGGGCGGCAGCTGGTCCCACGTAGTCGGGCGGTGCCTTGTAGGGCGGCGCTGCCTTCAGTGTCTGCTTCACAGCTGGCTTGATGGGCTTGGCGGGCACCGCCGGCGGCAGTGTGCCATTGCTGTTGGGCATCACCATGCCCATCGACATGGCCATGGCCATGGACATGGGCGTGGGCGTCAGTGGTGAGGTGGGCTCCGCATAGGCGAGCACCTCCTCGGGCGGCGGCGGTGGCGGCAGCGAGGCCAACGACAGCTGCGACCCATACACATCCTGTTCGTCGGCATGCAGAGCGGGTGGCGGCGGCGGTGGCGGCAGCGAGTCCAACGACAATGTCGATGAGCACATCAGCTCCACATCGCTCAGTCCCGGCGGCGGCTTGGCACAAATGCTGGGCGTTGGCGTCGGCGTCGAATTCGATGATGACGACGAATTGCCATCGTTTGCCATTGACCCCGACACGGATGCAATCACATCCCGCTTCACGGACGCATTCACCGGCACCACCGGGCGACGCTTCAGCGTGCCACCACTGCTGCCGTTGCTCTCCTGCGATTTGCGGCGACTGTGCCGGCGGGTCAGCGTGCCGCTGCGCTCTGGCGAGGCAGACGAGTCGCCGCCGCCGCCGCCACCGCCAGCGCCTGCTGCTGCCGTGGCCACGGCAACCGGTCCGGTCGTAATCTCACCCACCTCCTTCAGCTGGCGCGTCATTGTGGTTAGCGGCAGATTGGGCTTCATGGAGGGCTTGCGCTTTATGGTGCCGGTGGTGAACTCCGAGTCGAAGGCATTGTTCTCATCCGACAGGCAGCCGCTGGAGCTGGAGCTGGAGGCGCGCGAGATGCGGCCGCTGCTCGAGTTCGACATGCTGCTAATGGCCGAGGAGACGCTGCCACATTGCGATGGCACCGCCGACGAGATGCTGCTTATCGACTCGCTGCGCATCGAGGCGGCAAAGCTGCCGCCAACACCGGACGCAGTGCCGCCGGCGCTGCCCGAGCACAGCTCCTCCATGAGCAGCTTGTGGCTGTGCCACAGCTGCTTGCCATATTTACAGATCCGTATGGCCGTCAGCCAGCGATCCAGCGTGGCCCCATCCTCGGCGCACAGCATTTTCAGGGAACGGCACGATTTGCCCAGCGACGAGTCGTTGGCGGCCTTGAAGCCGAACGTGAAGTCCGTTGGCGATTTATACTTCTTGCGCCAGTTGATGCCCGTGTAGACGTTGTGGCCGCTGAAGACGGTCAGGCAGGCGAGATCGCGTGTGTTCTTCGTCTTCTCCTTGGGGAAGTAGTAGAGGCCGGAGGGGCGCAGGACGAAATGATGACGCTTCCAGGCCTTCTTCGGATCGGCCTTCATGTAGAGCGGCCCGTCCAGCTGCAGCTGGGCCTGCGTCTCAAAGAACTCCTCCAGCAGCATGTGACGCGTCTGCTCGTCATGCTGGCAGCCCGGCGCCATCTGTGGCCCCGGCAAATACAGCTCCGGCCGCTGATAGAGCGCCACCTTGTCCGGCCGCTGCTGGAAGAGCACGCGATTGCCCGCATCCGAGTTCCACGTCATCAGATTATCCACCAGTAGCTCGTGATCCTCAAACAGGCGCTCTACGGAAGGGAAATATGTGAGTTATTCAACGGGATCTTCATTGGCATTGGCAGAGAGATAGAGAGAGAGAGAGAGAGATGGCATATGGCATATGTAGAGACTACTCTGCATATATCACCTCGGCTGGTCCTCTCAAACATACCCATTTGCAGGTCGCCCAGGTGCTCGATCAGCGCCCACGTCGGCTGCATCTGGACATGATTCTTGTCCGCCAGCAGGCGCGTCACAAGGCCGCAGCCCATGCGCTCATCCACCAGCAGCGACTTGGATGCCCCGTCCGCCGTGAAGGCCTTCACGAAGAGGCGCCGGATGGGCGCGCTCTCCAGCTTGTGCAGGGCCAGCTGAATCTTGGCCGCCTTCGTCGAGGACTGCAGCGGATGCTGATGCAGCTGTTGCTGCTGCTGCAGGTGCAGTTTCTGTTGTTGCAGCAGCAACTGTTGCTGCTGCTGCTGCTGTTGTTGTTGCTGCTGCTGCTGCTGCAGCGAGGTGTTGGACGAGGCGGACGACTCGCTGGAGAGCAGCGAAACGGTGTCACTGAAGGCCGAATCGTTGTCGGGCGACTCGGTGCGTGGCTCACGGGGCGTGACAACGCCCAGCGTGATTCCCATGGTCATGTGGCCAGCGGAGAGTCCGCCGATGACAACGCCACCACCAGCACCACCGGCCACCATGCCAGCAGTCCCATTGCCATTCTCGGATATGCCCGACGAGGACGATGTGGTGCTCACATCCCCGGATATGCTGCTATTTGTGCGTGAGTGTGTGCGCGACGAGGCCGCTGAAACGGAGGCCAGTGCCGGCGGCGGCGGTGGCGGAGGTGAGGCCACACCCGCACCACCTGCAGCGCCTGGCCCTTGGCCAGCGGCGACGCCAGGCAAAAAGCTCGCCTCGCCGTAGCTAATCTGCGCCTCGAGCAAGCTCAGCTCGCCGAGTATCAGATCCAGTTCGGACTCTTGTGTATCCTCCAGATTGGCCATGGAGATGCGATAGGAGGCGTGCGTCTTGGCGTCCGGCGTTGAACGTTCGCTGTGCTTGCGCAGTTTGACGGCGCCAGCGCCGCTCGTACTATCCCCAATGCCCAGCAATTTGTGCTGTGGACTTCCACTGCCCACTCCAGCACCAGCACCAGCAACTCCTCCTCCGTCTCCTCCTCCCGCTCCTATTCCACCAATTGACTCTGATCCGTCGCTGGCTACGCCGCCAACGATGATCCCCTGGCTTGTTAGCTGAATAATCTGCAAAGGAGAAAAAACAAAAGTCAAACTCCAGATTAGACTTTAATGAATCAAATGCAATTAAGTTCTACATCATAGCGCACTAGAAGGTTATCCCTATTTTCCCTATTTTCATTTGCCAACTAAATTCTTTAAGAAAACTCAGTTCTTATGTCTAAAACCGTTGTTGCTGTCTATTTACCTAAACTTTAACGACATTTTTATTTATTTATTTTTTAAATAAAGTTGTAGTTTTTTTTCTATTACTTGATCTGTATTTATTTTTAAGTTTTTGTTAGCATTTTACTTAAGTGTTTTTTGCATATTTTAACTTATATAAACTCAATTTATTTTTTAAAATGTTTGTATTTTTTTATAAATTATGTACATTCTTTTATATTTTTTTTTTTTCAATTTTAATCATATCTATTTTTATTTATTTATTTTATTTTAAATTTATTTTATTTAAATTTTATTTTCGTTTAACTTTCCTTAATTTAGATTTAATATTCTTATTTTTGCTTTTATTTTTTTTATATATATTTTTTTTAAAACTTAAAGTTTTTTTTAATATTTTTATTATTTTTTTATATTTATTTATTTTTTTTTTTTCTATATTTATTTATTTTTTTTTATATATTTTTATATTTATTTTTGTTTTATATATATATATATATATATATATATATATAAATATATATATATATATATATAT